>VSMD01005517.1:0-27829 GCA_008750895.1 Mirza zaza
TCCCAGCGCTCACACTGGCTGGTCTTCAGCTGGTCCCCCAAACTGGAGCAGCGTCACTCTGCAAGAGACACCTGAAGCACAAGAGTGCAATTGTGAGACAAGGGAGGAGATAAGGCTGATTCCAAGGACAGAAAGGGAAAAGCCAGGAATGTGACTGTCACCAGAGAGGAGCAGGGGCCCATCCGAGAGGGAGGGAGGCATACACCTTTCCTGCTTTGCTTCTCTTCCCAGAGCTCTCTCCAGTGGGGAGAAGGCTGACAGAGCCCATCTCTGAGCTGGCCTGTGCTCGCTAGACAAGGAGTCAGACACACCAAGGCCGTCCCCACGTCTGCTCGGGTGCAGGGCAGGGACGGGAGGGCCTGGGGATGGTGAGGCTGGGGCTGGCTGTGCTGGGAGGTTCTGTCCCCGGGGGAGGCCTCTGCCCTGCAGTTAAGGGCAGGGATGAACCCCGGTTCCTCCAGGCTGCGGCCCCAGGGGTGGGACAAGGACCAGGCTTCCTGGCCCCTCACCCCTCCCACGACCCCAGCGGCCTGGGCAGCCTCTCTGTCACACTCAGGACAAAGGATCTTGCTCAATGCTGAGTGTCTTCGGTGAAATAAAACCCAGGATTTTTCAGGCATGTGGTCAAAGCCTCACATCACTCAGCAGACTGGAGGTGACTGTCCCATTTCCAGATGGGAGCGCTGAGATGCACAGACGTAAGCGAGGTGCCCAAGACCACACACAGCAAGTAGCAGGGCCTCCTGTGCACCCCATCTGTCCACCTGAGGCCCCTGCTTGCTCTGTTCCTGCCCCCGTCTCCCATTAAGGCTGCGAGCAAGGTCTGAGCCCCGTGCCGAGTGCGGCTGGTGCCCGTGAGTGATGGGTGCGCCAGCCCGGCCTTAATAGACATTTTCTTATTCGGTGACGGCTCTGTCTCCAGGGAGCAGTGGGGCCATTAGGACTCTCATTGCAGCATTTACAAGATGAAGGGGCCCAGCCAGCAGCCTGCGGGGACGGGGAGGGAAGGTCTGAAACAAAAAGAGCAGGTCAGAGCTGGGGCGCCGCAGCCAGGAGGGGCTGGCGTGGGGGAGCAGGGGAGAGCTTCGGGGACACCTATCCTCTCCCAGCCCGGGACAGTCCTCGGCTCTGGCTTCACCTCAGGAGACAGGCGGGGTGGGGGAACTGCTGAGCACCTGTTTACAGGGGACACGGAGCAAAGGGCCACCACATACAGTGTCTCTTCAGTTTTTGTCATCACAGCCACACAGTGAGGCCCACAGAATGGTCACTTTGGACATCAGAAATCTGAGGCTCAGAGAGGTCCGGAGGCCACACAGTCTGCCTGGAGTAAGAACACCTGCTCTCTTGTTCCAGGGGCTGAAAGTCAGCCTTGGTGGCCCTGCCGTCTTCAGCAGGGGGTGGGAGGTGGCGGAAGTGGGGAGGAAGATTTGCATTTTGACTGGCGACTGAGCCACCTTCAGTTTGCCAAGAAGCGCTGTGCCTTACAAAGGCAGCAGGGCTGCTATGTGCCTCGTTTTGTTCAGTGCCTGGTGTGGGAATCCTTACCCTGCAGGGGGAGGGGCTAAATGAGGGGATTTGAGGAACCAGCACAACCCGGACTTCCAGTGGCGGGACTGTCACGGCCCTCATGCCACCCAGTGAACCTCAGGCCTGTCGTGACAGAACTAAGCCGTGTCCCCAGCTGACGTGGCACCAGAGCCTGCTCTAACCACCGCTGCGTGGCTCCAGCTGGCATGGTCCTCTGCACGGAGACTTGCCAGGTGTGTTTGATGAATGACTAAATGATGCTCAGACGATGCCTTATTAATCCACGAGCTCCTGGGGCAGGGAGAGATTTGCACGTGCACCTCCACAGCTGGGCTCCCACACGAGGTGCTCAGTAATGACGCTGGATGACTCATGCGGCTTCCTGGGCTGATGGATGGCTTCCCGGGATCTCTGCCTAAGCACGTGGCACTGGGTTTCCTGCCACTTCCCTTCACCAGTGACAAGGTGGTCCGGCCTGGCCATTTTCCTCCCTGAAGTTGGAGTTGGAATCACAAAGACCAGGTGGCCACAGGGTGCGGGCTGTTCCTAATCACAGAGCTGGGACTCCCAGGTCAAGTCTGTGGAACTGGATGAACAAAGGCTCCAGTGGGACAGGAAGGAGGGACCAGTCACAGCCCGCCGAGCACAGGCAGGGGCCACGGGGTGGGGAGAGAGGGCAGAGCCTGTTTCACTTTGCTTCTGCAGCGCCCGCTGGTGATATGGGCCCATCCAATTAGTCACTCTGCCTGAAGGAGCCGAGCTAGGGCTGGACACTCCTCCTCCAGGAAAGCTTGGGCATTGGTGGAATCGTCTGCCTTTAATAGACCAGGAGGGGCGTGTGAGTTTCCTGTGGCTGCTGTAGCAAGTCTCCATAAGCTGGACAGCTTAAAACAGCAGATATTTATTCTCTCTCATTCCTGAAGCCACAGGTCCAAAACCAAGGTGTTGGCAGGGCTGTGCTCCTCCAGAGGCTCTAGGGACAATCCGTTCCTTGCTTCTTCCAATTTCTGGTGGCTGCTGCATTCCCTGGCTTGAGGCTGCGTCACTCAAATCTCCTCCTCCCTCTTCACATCGCCCTCCCGGGCATTTGTGCATGAGTGTGTGTGCATGTGCATGCATGCATGCATACGTGCATGCTTTTAAGAGGCTCAGAGTCCAGCGTGGAAGTCCTATCAGTACATTCTCAGAGACCATCTTTGGAGTTATTCAATGAAGCCACTCACCACAAAGCTGTGCAAAGCACGTTCTGTGGTCGGAATGTGTGAGGCTGGTGGGGTGGTACGGGGTAGTAAGGGGTGAAGGCTGTCTGGAGGATCGGGGCAGGCTGTCCCCTAAAGGGGGACTTTGAGCTGAGCCTTGGAGGCAGGGGAGTCCAGGAGGAGGGCACTGACCGATGGAAGATCAGAAGTCCTTTGTGGCCAGAAGGCAGGCTGACTGGGTGAGAGGACACATTCAGAGAGGGAAGGAGACACAAGCATGGTCAGAGAGCATTTGAAGGCCCTCCCTCCCCTGCTAGGAAGTAAAGCTCCCCTGCCTTGCAGCCTTGGTACAAGTGTTCCTTCTGGTGCCTTAACCCTGATGCATCCTTCCACTCTCAAACATGACTTCCTTGGAAAGACCTTTCCCTGACTACCCAGACTACAGCTCACCTGCTGGGATCCATGCTCCTGATGCCATGCTTGCCTTTCTCAGTCTTTATTCCCCTTGAAACACACACAGGCAGCCTAGCTTAGTGTGAAGGAGCAGGACTCTGGGGCAAGGCTGCTGGTGCACACCTGGCCCCGCCACTTACCAGTTGAGCGACGTGCTGGACTACATCATTGCCCCAGTTCCTCACCCCTCCTCGATCACCCTGACCATGCCAGTTTGCAGTGCCCTCCTTCTCTGGGAAGGGCTTCCTGCCTGCCCCTGCATTGGGCCACCTGATTCACTTTAACCAATGGAATTAGGTGGAAAGTGGCAGGGTACAAGCTCGGAGCCTGCTGCTTGCTCTCCTGCACTTCTACCACGTCCATGAGATGCCTGCACTGGCCTGCTGGTCCCAGAAAAGGAGGAAAGGCATACAGAGAAGAGTCGGCCCCCACTGGCCATAGACACATGGATGAGAATGGCAGAACCACCTCGCTGAGCCCAGCCTGGATCAGAGCCAACCCCAGCCAACCACTTGTGAGAACCAACACATGGTTGTTTTGTTAATAATCCACTGACTTTTGGGGATGGTTTATTATGTGGCTGTAGCTAACTGATACAGGTGACATTGGGCAAGTTACTTAATCTGTCTGTGCCTCATTTTCTTATTGGTAAAATGGGGAATGAATAGTAGCAACCTTATATAATTTTTATGAGAATCAGATGAGTTAACATTTGTAAAGCAGTTAGAAAGTTTCCTGGCCCATAGCAAACACTAGGTAATTATTAGTTTAATTAAAATATATATCTTTGTGTTTATATGAATAAAGCTTTTCTCCTTCACGTGACTTCATGAGGTTAGGGTCAACCCCTGTTTGCCTGTAAGGTCCCCAGGGACTAGTACAATGCTTAGCCCACAGGAGGCATTCGGTAAACACCTGTTGGACTGATAATGGATTTTCCTATCCCTAGCATGTGTATGAATTATAAGGCCAAATATTAAATATGATACCTGCTGTTTTTCAATCTACCATTTAATAAGCACTTACTAAATGCCAGACAGTGGGTAAAACAACTTATATACGTCTGAAGTAGGTAGAATTATTTTCCTCACCGTAGAGACAAGGAAACTGAGGCTCAAGGAGGTTAAATCACTGGCCTGCAGTCACACAGCTGGGAAGTAGCAGAACTGAGACTCCAAGTCGAGTTCCCGTGTTCTCTCCCCCACCCCGGCACTCCTCCCTGCTTATAGATGGTAGAGCAAAGCTGAGATTATGGAGACAATGGGAAAGGGCTGTAGGTAACAAGGAAGAGGTCAAGTCCCCGAAACTGCAGCTCGGCCTGCAGTGGGAAGCTGGCCTCAGAAGCAAATCTTTAATTAGGCGAATTCAGCTCCGTCTCACGGGGGCGTCTGGCTGACAAAGCTCTCACTGCAGGAGGAAGTCCAGCATCAGCATGTTCTCCAGGGGCGCAGGCTGGCCTCTCCCCCATCGCCAGCTCGCACTTTTGGAAGATCGTTTATTGGAGTTTGCTCCCCGAGGGCCACTTCCTGAGCAGAACATGAAGGCTGTAGTGAGATGCTTATGTGCAGGTTTTCTTCCTTGGGCAGGCGCTGGAAGGGCTGGGAAGGCCGTCTGAGTAAGCAGGTCTGGGCAGCCTGGAACTCCCGGGGCCCATGTATGTGGAGCTGCTGGGAGAAGCCATCAGTGCCTCCTCCTCATGGATCCTTTGTGGTGTGGACACAAGAAAGGGTATTTTTGTGGCTTCCCTGCATCCTGCAGCAGCCATCTCCCACCCACTGTGGGCTTCACACTCTCCCCTGGGGCCTTTGGAAGGAGGGGGAGCTGGAGGACATGCATCACAGTCACCAGGAACCGTGCGTCTAGGAGTCTGGTGCCAGATGTGCAACTGTGCAGACCAGGGGCCATTACTTAGTGTCTCTGAGCCTCAGTTTCCCCATGTGGAAATTAAGAACTCTAACCACTCTGGGAGCCATAGTTCATTACCCTACAGAATAAAAATATCTATTCATTTATTCAACATCTTCTGCATTCCAGGCCCAGGGCAATGTGCTTTATACATATGATCTCATGCCATTATTATAAAACCCCATGAGAGATTGTAGGATCGATTCACTCTTTGTTTTAAAAATGAGGAAACTGAATCTCAGAGAGATTGAATAAAAGTTGCTTACAGTTGACCAGTTACAGCTGGTCAAACTTTTGGGCATGCACTCAGCATCCATCTCCACCTTTCTTCTTCCTGACATACTCACAATTTTTTATAGGTAACTCTCTGTCCCCACTGGGGAAGGTGGCCACATCCTTGGATCCAGAGCTCAGGCCCATCATCTCCAACAAGAAACACATGGCATTCAGGGACAAGGCCATTGGTCCACGGGTGGGCATGTGGCTTGTGTGGGGCGAGGTTCTCCTGAACTGAGCACAGGACCCCAGTTTCCGCTGATGGCCGGCTAGTGAGCATGAGGGAAGCCACCTTAGGATAGAGCCAGTGTTGCCCAGAGAGAAGGAAGAGGCAGAATCTCTGTTGACATTATTCAATCATTGAACCAGCCCCTCCTGAAACCTGCCCTTTCTATAGACTTCCTGGGTAGTTAGATAACCAATTTATTTATTTTTTAATCCAGCTTGAGGCCATTCAAATCATCCTGAAGGATACAGTTAATAAATGGCATATGAGATAAACCACAGTCAGTCCAACTCTGGACACCATGCTCTTTCCAATCATGCTTTTCCATGCTTTTCCAACCTAAGTGATAAAGAATTCTTATCTGTTGCAGTAAATAATTTAATAAGCATTTATTGAATGACTACCAAGTATATAAATATTTTATGCACAGGATTTCATTTTATTCTCATCAGAGTCTGAGAAGGAAGATTGAATTAATATAATTTTTTCCCCCAAAGGAGAAAAGACTCAGAGGTTAAGTGACAGAGGTAAAGGTCACACAGCTATTAAGTGGCAGAGAGTGGCTTCGAACCTGGGTCTCTCGGAGTCCAGGGCCCACATTGTTTGCAACATTGCAATCGGTGACCTGCAAGCTTTATCCCTATTCAATGAGATCATCAGGAAGCCATATCACCAGCCAATATAATGGCTAAAGAAAAGCTGTATAAAGAGATACACTAAAAACACTATAGATAAATCAAAGTTCTTCTGCTGACAAATTTTCTTGGTTTTCCTTCACTTGAAAATGTCTTCATTTCCCATTTATTCCCAAGGATATTTTCACTGAATGTAAAATTCTGCATTGGCAGTTCTTTTTCTCAGCACTTAAAAACATTGTGCCATTTCCTTCTAGCTTCTACAGTTTCTAATGAGAAATCCACTGTCATTCTCATTGTTTTTCTCTTGTAGGTGAGATATTATTTTTCTCTGACTATTTTTAAGATTTTTTCCAGTGTTTCTAGTTTTCAGAAGTTTAATTATGATGTGTCTTGGCACTGATTTCTTTGGATTTATCCTGTTTGAGATTTGCTCAGCATTTTGAATTTGTAGGTTTGTATGTCTTGCCAAACTTGGAAGTTTTTAGCTACTATTTCTTTGATATTTTTTCTGCCCAGTTCTCTTCCTTCTCTCCTGCTGGGATCCAAATAATGCAAATGTAAGACTTTTTATTGTAGTTCTACTGGTCCTTGAGGCTTTCTCCATGTTTTTACAGTCTATTTTTTTTAATTAATATGTTATTTAGATTGGGTAATTCCTATCGTTCTATCTTCGAGTTCATTGATTCTTTTCTTTGTCCCCTCTATTCTGCCATTCAACCCATCCACTGAGCCTTTTATTTTGGTTATTGTATTTTTCAATTCTAAATTTGCCATTTGATTCTTTATATTAATTCTTGTCTATTTCTTTGCCGAGACTCTTTTTCATTAGTTTCAACCCTGTTTATTATTGCTTGTTAAAACTCTGTTATCATGATGCTTTGAAATCTCTGTCAGATAATCCTAATATTGCTGTCCACTCAGTATTGGAATCTGCTGATTGTCTCTTCTCATTCAGTTTGTGATCTTCCTGGCTCATGGTATTACTAATAACTTTCTATTAAGATCTGGACATTTTTGTTTTATGCAATGGAACTACAAATCTATGTAAACTTAGTATTTTAGCTGCTTTTTTGTGACATTTCTCTGACAGGGGAAGGGAGAACTGCCTTGTTACTGTCAGGTAGAGGTAGAAGTCCTGATTCCACATTTGGCATTTTGTTTACACTTAGGAAAGGGGATCTTCATTATTCTGGGTGGGAATGGAAGTCCAGATTCCCCACATGCTCTCTCCCCACACTGTTGGGAAGGAAGCTGCATTACCAGCTGGCAGGGATGGACTTCCTGACTTTCTACTTGGCCATCTAAGACATCAGTGAGGGTACTGGGGTACCTTTTTACAACATCATATGAAAATCTAGCTATGATCCCTACTCAGTCTTTATCAGCATGAGTCAGTGTGAGGGCTTCAGGGTTTGTTGTGTGTGTGTGTGTGTGTGTGTGTGTGTGGTATTTGGTTAAAGTAGGGTAGTTATTGTCAAATAGTGTTCTGTCTCACTAAGCTGCCTCTTCCTGGTCCTTTTGCTAGAGGGAGCAGATTTTGTTTGAACTTTTGATTTGGGGAAGTGCTGGTATTTTGGGGAGTGCTGGCTTCTTCAGGTCCAATTCTGGGATATATGAGGCAAAAAGAAAACCCAAAGACCCCACCACTGTGTTGCTCCCTGGCTCTCGAGGTCTCTCACCTGTTTGCCTTCTCTCCACTTTGCAGAGTCTTCTTATGTTTGTCTTATATATCATGCATAAGGTTTTCAGTTGTGCTTAACATGAGGAATAGAGAAAAACACATCTGCTCCTTTTTCTCAGAAGTTTAAGTCCCCTCAAAGGTGTGCATGTGTGTGTGTGAGAGAGAGAGAGAGAGAGAGAGAGAGAGAGAGAGAGCGCACATATGCATCTGGATGATCAAACACAAAACACTGATAACATGGTTGCTATGGGGACTGGGGTCAAGGAGGAAGGAAAATTATGCTTCTCTCCACATCATTTTGGACCATTTCAAATTTGTGCCATATGCATGTGTCACAGATTCAAAAGAATAAATAATTAGTTTCAAAAATGCAGCACGATGAACACTTTCACATTCTCTGAGAATATCTCCGTGACTGTCTGCCTAATCTTGGATTCTGGGCTGAATTGTGTTCCTCCCAAAATGCACAGGTTGAAATCCTAACTCTCAGTGCCTCAGAATATGACTATGCTTGGACACAGAGCCTTTAAGGAGGTAATTAAGTTAAAGTGAGTCACTAGGGTGGGCCCTGATCCAATATAACTGGTGTCTGTAGGAGAAGAGGAGATAGGACACAGGCAGGCACGGAAGGGAGACCACATGAGGGCACGAGGAGAAGGCGGCCACATGCACGCCAAGGAGAGAAGCCTCAGAAGAAACCAACACCTGCCATCATCTTGATCTCAGACTTCCAGCCTCCAGGATAGTGAGAAAATAGATTTCTGTTATTTAAGCCACCCAGTCTATGAGACTTTGTTATGACAGCCCTAGTAAACTAACACGTCTTATTTGGAGATAATTTTGAAGGCTGAATTTGAGACCCCTGGTGAGTGAGAGGTCTGGGACAGATGACCCCCTGGCCACTCCAGCCCAAGTCCTGCCAGTGTGCCTGCTGTGGGGTCTCTGAAGCTGAGGCTGCCCCTCTGGCTGACTCCCAGGACGGCACTCCCTAAGGAAGCCTTCCTTGCTCCAGACTTTCCATCATGGGACGTGCAGTTTGGGGAACCTTCCCAAGACAGCATCGTCAGCAATCACACGGATGCTGAGCCTCAGCTGGCTCCTGTGTGTGTTCTCAATCCGTTACACACCCAGAGGGGAGAGGCATGATTAAGTAGGTTCTGCCAGACTTCCAACAAGAGCAGCAGCCCTGCAGATTTTGGTGCAAAAGCCTCGAAGAACATCATCCCAAATTTATGTGGGGTCTCTTGTAAAAAGACCTGTGGGACCCATCCCACTCTGATCCTCAAGTCAGAAGCATTTATCCACCCACTCACCAGCCTGTGCTTCCTTTTAAAACATAAGAGCGTGGCCTGCTCTTTGCCTGAGTTCTCTCTACCATGGTAGAAGGCAGGCTATTGGTACTCAGCTGTGGAAACAGCCTTTTAGGCATTTTCCTCTCTTCCCTCTTGTGTTTTTGTTCTTTGTTTTGTTTTGCTTTTTAATTTTGTTTTTAATCTGTCACTTTTCTTCTTCTTTTTTTCTTGGTTTGAATTGTTTCCAGTATTACTTTGCCCATATTTTTGTTGCAAGCTCCTTTAACCCTGGAGATGTACATTTTTGAGCTGATGGGCACATACAATCAGGTGGAGAGACACACTCCATATTCTCTTGTAACTGTAATATTTAATATCAATTATAATAATGATGAATGTTCATTAAACATGTATTATGTGCTGAGGACTCTGTGGTACACATTTCATGTGTCATTTCACTTGATCTTATGAACCCTTTGAGGGAAGATATTACTGTCCTCAGTTCACAGACAGAAGCAGAGGCTCTGAGAGGTTATAACATGTGGCCACAGCTCACCTCACTTATAAGTAGCTGAGTGTGGATTTAAAACTAACTGCTGGTGAGGATGTGGAGACATAGGAACACTCTTACGCTACTGGTGGTACTGCAAATTAGTACAACCTCTGTGGAAAAGAATTTGGAGATACCTCAGAGAGCTAAAAATAGAAACACCATTTGATCCAGCAATAGCGCTACTAGGCATCTACCCAAAGGAACAAAAGACATTCTATAAAAAAGACATCTTCACTTAAATGTTTATAGCAGCACAATTCACCATTACAAGGATGTGGAAATAACCCAAGTGCCCATCAATCCATGAGTGGATTAATAAAATATGGTATATGTACACAATGGAATACTACTCAATTACAAAAAACAACGGGGATCTAGCACCTCTTATATTATCCTGGTCATGTACCTCTGAAGTGAGGAATCACAAGAATGGAAGAATAAGCACCACATGTACTCGCCATCACATTGGCACTGACTGATCAACACTAAGGTGCTCACATGGTAGTAATATTCATTGGGGGTTGAGGGGTGAGGGTGGGCTAAACGCACAACTAATGGTCACGGTGAGCATTGTATGGGGGAAGGGCACGCTTCTAATCCTGGCTTGGGTGAGGCAAAGTCATAACATGTAACCAAAATGTTTGTACCCCCATAATACCCTGAAATAAAAAATAAATAAATAAAAAGAACCTAATGAAAAAAAAAAAGCTAACTGTTGGATTCCACAGCCCAAGCTCTTAACCGCTGAAGCGCTACTTGGCAAAAGCAAGGACAGTCGTCTACCTGGTGCCTGGCACGTGGAAGACACCCATCACATGATTGTCAAAGAGCAGCTCTGTGAGACAGGGCTTTTGCTCTATTTTGTTTACAGCCTGACACCGAGTAGGTGCTCATTAAACGTCTGTTGAAGGTATCAGATGAACGGATTCATGAATGAATGACAATGAGTGACTACGAGAACGAACATGAGAACCAAGAGGTACGAGAATTCAGAGGAGGGAAAGATGTTTTTGCCCAGTTTGGGATAGGCGAAGGAAGAAAAGAATCTGAAACAGTTCCCTCTGATACTTGCAGGAAGAATCCCTAAAAACACTCCCAGCAGGCTCTGTGGTTGTCCCAGGGACAAGGGGAGAGCAGCCCTCACGCGGCAGCCCCCCCACACCGTGGGAGGCCTCGCCGGAGGACTGGGGGGTGGGAGGGCGGAGACCCCACATCCACCGCGGGAGAGAGAGGGGACCAGGGCAGGCCCCAGGTCTTCAAGCGGCGCACAGGGCTGCAGCCTGCACAAGCTCTGCAGGGCGCTCAGCTCCGGAAGTGCCCGCCGGAGGCGCAGCCCCTCTGGGCGCCGTCCAAGTGGGCGTGGCTGTCCTGGGCACGCGCAGTCCGAGGGGGCGTGGCCGTCCCGGGCATGCGCAGTCCGAGGGGGCGTGGCTGTCCTGGGCATGCGCAGTCCGAGGGGCGTGGCTGTCCTGGGCATGCGCCGTCCAATTGGGCGTGGCTGTCCTGGGCATGCGCAGTCCGAGGGGGCGTGGCTGTCCTGGGCATGCGCAGTCCGAGGGGGCGTGGCTGTCCTGGGCTTGGGTCATGTACCTAATTTAGAGCCTCGAAGTACAGCGATGCTCTTCAGGTTGCTCCCAGTGGTGGCATGCTTGGTCACAGGGAAGGCACCCTCCACTGAAGAGGCAGCGCTGGCTTCTGAGAGGGAGGGAGGGTGGGATTTACTCCCCCACAACCTTGTCAGTTATCCCCCCATCCCTTGTTATGGACAGTTGGTGGTTTCAGTCCCACGCAGAGTGCTGCATTCCCTGCCCACAAGTCCCTCACTCACTGGCACTCTGGTGCAGTTGCAGGTGGGGTGCCGGCCTCTGTGGCCCGGCCCTGCGGCTGCGGCACATGCCCGGGCTGGCCGTGTGCTCTTGGGGCAGTTAGGGTGCTACGGGTTTCTTGCGTCCCCACAAAGGATATGTCAAAGTCAACCCCCAGCACCTCAGAATGTCACCTTATTTGGAGATGGGTCCTTGCAGAGGTAATCTGTTAAGATGAGGTCGTACTGCAGCCGGGTGGGCCTAATCCGATGTGACTGCAGTCCTTATAAGAAGAGAAAGACGCAGAGAGGGGACTGCCATGCGAGGACACAGAGCACGGGAGACCACGAGAAAGTGGAGGTGGGAGGGGCGCGGCTGCGAGCCAAGGAATGCCAAGGCTTGCCCGTAACCACAGGAGCCAGGACAGCGGCATGAAACGGCCTCCTTCAGAGCCCTCCATTAGGACCCAACCCTGGGGGCACATTGATTTCAGACTTCCAGCCCCTGGAATGAGGAGAAAATACATTTCTGTTCCTTTGAGTCCCCCAGTTTGTGGTGATTTGTTACGGCTGCTGTAGGAAGCTGACACATTTAGCCAAGCTGCCAGAGTGCTAAAACGCAGCTTGAATCACGTCTGTCTCACACTCAAGAACCCTCAGTGGCTCTCCATTATTCTCAAGATAAAGTGCAGCTCTTAAGCATGATTCGCAGGCCTCCATGATCAGGCTCTGCCCTGACCACTTCTCTGGCCTCCACCCCTAGCCTCCCTGACACTGCCTTCCAACCCAGCCACAAGAATGCCTTCACCTCTCCTTGCCTGGGACACTCCTATTCATTCTTCAAAACCCAGCCCAAATGTTCACTCTTTAGGAAAGGCTTCCAAGATCTACTTGGACAGAGAGAGCTGGTTGCCCCATCTTCAGTGCTTAAGAGCACCCTGAAATATCTCTGTGATAGCAGGTGACACAAGAACATAAGCTGCACAAGGACGGGCAGTTTGTCTTGTTCACTGTTGAGTCTGCAGAGCCTAGGTATCTGTTGAATAATCGTATGAATCAATGCAGGAATGAATGAATGAATGCCATGTGCTATCATTATAGTCACTTGAGAGTCTTCTATGCACTCAGCTCCTAGGGACTATGTCTTATTTGTCCCGTGCACCTGTGGATGGCAGGGAGAAACAAGTTTCTTTTCAGCATCTATGACTAGACAGGATACAGGCCTAACAGTAATAAAATGAAGCCAAGTGTACTCCTCAAAATAACAAAAAGACATTTTCAAGCCTACGTATCAGCCCACTGCAACTGCTCTAAGAGAGCACAGAAAACAAGGACGGTTTGACACAAGCAATGCTGTAGGAGCGGTGCGTCCCCAGGTTCCAGAAACAGTAGATGTTCAATGTCATCAGGAATACAGGACTAGAGCCACAGGGCACCTCGTCCTGCCTCTGTGTTGCAGGTGAGGAAACCAACCCAGGGAGGGCAGGAGTCGCTGCCAGGACATGCAGGGAGGTGGCCACAGGACTGTCGAGCCATCGTCTGTCTGCTGTTTCTATTGGAACGTTAATTCTTTGTATTTGATGCCAGCACAGAGAAAGCAGGAAGGGCCCAAATGTGCTGTCTGGGAGTTGAAAACTGAAGCGCACTTACGAGGGGGGAAGGAGAGGGACGAGATAATGAACAACGAGATCACAAGAAGCGCAGTGTGCCAAGAGCAACGCGTGGAATTTAAACGGCCACTTCACATCACATAGTCAGGGAGGGCTTCTCTAGCAGGTGACATTTAAGCTGAGACCTGACCGACATGAAGGAGCCAGCCAGCCGATAGTCTGCAGGAAGAGCATTCAGGGCAGAGCAAAGAACCTGTGCAAAGAACTTGGAGTCAAACCCGCTGTGGTGTCACCCCTGAGAGAGAAAATGCTGCAAGGCGGAAGACCAACCAGGGACCCTCGCACCGCACCTCGTCTTAGGTTGGTTCCCTAGAAGTGGAGCCTGAGATGGAAATTCCTGTGTAATTTAAAGGGGGCGTGTTCTCTGGAGAACCCTATAAAGGAGTGAGGGATGTAGAATATGGAAAGGGGGAAATCTGGGCAAATACGTGGTTGAAAAGGGGTTCAGCCTCCTGACGTTGAGGGGAGGTCTGGAGCTTGAGTTACACCACAGAGGTTGTCCTGGCAGAGGCAGGAGGGCTGGGCGGTTACACCCCATATCAGTCAGTTACTAGCCACAGGTCTCTCCCAGGGGCGCAGGTGGGTGGTGGCCATAGGTCCCAGGCATCCATGGAAAAAGCAGCCCCCACCAGCCAGAGGCCATCCCGCCAGGAGGCCATAAGCATGAGCGGTTAGCAGCCAGCACCTGCAGCATCTGGGGAATGAGGGCATCCACCCCTCACAGGGGTTGGGAGGGGGAACTTCAGTGCTCCTGTTGCCCAGCCTGAAGTGGTCAAGGTACTTTGTCACCCATGATCTCGTTTGATATTTACGATCACTCCCTGTGGAAGTCATCACTATTTTGCAGAATAGAAAACTGATGTTTAAAGAGGTTAGGGCACTTGCCAAGCTCACTCTGCTAGGCAGTTGGAGCCCTGGGCCTCAGACCCAGGTTTTCTGACTCTACAAGTGCTCTGCCAGCTACTCCAGATGTCTTAGATCGGTATATAAATGCCACGCCCAGTGATGCAGACAATAGGTGCTATTTGTTTTATGTCTTGTCGCACAGTAAACACAGTTCATAGCCAGCAGTGTTGACATGCTCCCTAGAGAAGCATGATTCCTGAAAGTCAGCGACCTTGTGGAATCCTCCTTTGCGCACCTGAGCAGAGCCTGGCAGTTCAGGCGACCTGTACCTAGCAGAAGGGCTCACTCTGCTCCGGTCCAAGTGCCTGCAAGTTGGCTCAGCAGAGATGTTGTGGTCCTAAAGCTTGACATTAAAACCGCAAAGCTGATCTTGTGCTGTTAGTGGTGCTCCCTTGCTTATGTTGGGAATCCCCTGGAAAGGCAGTTTGCAGGGCACGTTTGTGCCACCCTCCTCCCCCCGTGCCTGGGGAACCCAGTAAGGGAAAGTGCCAGCCCTCGTTGGTTGAGAAAATGGAGGACCTTTCCATGATCTCTCTGATTTGGGGTCTCCCAGCTCTTCTGACCTCAGCCAATTGGTTGTGAACCCTTTCATCTTGGTGCCTTGGTGTCCGGCACACAGCAAGTGTCCTCTGTGTGTCTGCTGGTTTGTCTTCAATTTGGAAGGAAAGCAAGAGAAGAGAAAAGGCCACTCCCTGCTCTTGAGGACTGAATGATACAAGAGGAGGAAGAGCAACCTAAATGAAGGCAGGGAAGTGTTGAGTATGGATCAGGGTGGGGCTGACCTGCTAAAGAGTCCAGCTGGTCAACTGGTGCCTGGCGTTAGTTATGACAAGAAGGGACCCACCTTACATTCTTTCCACGGGACAAGACCAGTGAGAAGGATTTTACCTGGGGCGGAAGTTGGAGAAGCAGCTCCGTGGAAGGGCTGACTTTCACTGCATATGGTGATCCCCGGTCCGAAGTGTAGGATCTGCAGTGTCAGCAGGCACCGGCTCACAGGCGACATGCAGGAAGGCAGCAAAGGGTTGGAGGGTTGATAGTGTCAAAGAGAAAAATGGCTCCAACTGCAGCTGAGCATACAGTGCTCTCCAAAGATAAGCCTTGTTCAGCCAAGGCCAGTCCTTGGCCATGTTTGGAACAAGACAGAGACAAGGCCACCCTGCAGTGCCCAGGTCGTGGGTGTAAGGAAGGCCCCCTCCAAGGAAGGTGCAGCTCCTTCCAACCTGGCTCCCTCTGCATCCCCCTCCTGCCAGGATGCTGGGCAGAGTTCAGCAGCTTTCTCAGCCAGATGGAGCCTAGCAAAGAGAGGGCTGTTGACAAGGACTGGGGCTCTGTGGAGGAAACATGGCTTGCCCAGCCAGGTTAGATCCAGCTCCTCTCTCTGAGTCCTGGGAAAGTCTTATCTGTTTCAGGTCCCTGTTTTCTTGGACTTCCATAGAATCCCAGAGATGAACCACCTCAAACTCCCATGCAGAGATGGAGAGACTGAGATCCGGGTAGCAGAATTGACTTAGCTGCTAAGAGATGCAATCTAGATCTAGTCAAATGCCATGTTTTTATTTCAGACAAGGGGTACTGCATGGAATCCCCAACTGAAGCATGCCAGGCTGAGAAAGGGAAAGCTGTGGACTCGCACAGACCTCGGTTCAAATCCTGGCTCAGCCATTACCACCTGTATGATGTAGGAAATATCACTTGACCTTTCTGAACCTCTGTCTACTCACTTATAAAATGGGGATGATAATCTCTGATATTCAAGACTGGCAAGACTTTAATGAGAAAAAATCAGGCACTCAATAAATGTCAGTTGTTACTCCATCCTGCCCAAAGGAAGTTAGCTGAGTAGCATTTAAAAGAAACCCAATTGCCCTTTCCCTTCATTCCTCTCACTTTGAGTCTAAACCTAGATCTAATCCTAAGTAGTCAAGTCCCTGCCTCCATTTTTGGGCCCTGAACTGGCCACTGACATTCTAACAAGCCCCAAATACCTCCCAGATAGGGGCACCCACAAAGATATTCCAAGTGGCATCTTGCAAAATGGTGGAGCAGGTAGCTCTAGGGATCAGTCCCTCCACCAAATCAATCATTAAGCTGAAAAGAGCAATCGAAATCAACTATTCTGGAGCGATGGAGCTGAGGACATTAATGACAGCCAATAGAGTGCTTGATCAAGGGAGAGGCTGCTGATCCTTCATAAGCAAGTGGCATGGGCAAACCAACTACCATCTGCCAGTTCTCAGCCCCACCACACCTGGGCAAATAGAAGCTCATGTTCTTAGTACAGCTGGCTGTGAGAGGGTAAGCATGGGACCTTGTCCTTCAAAAATTGGAGCTTGTGCATTTTGGTTGGTCTAGTTGTGCCCTGAGGGACTGGGACAGATGCTTGGCCTTCTTATCAGCAGTGACTTCCACTGGTGGCATCTGCTGGTATATTTAAAGAGATATAACAAGGGGGGGACAAGGGCAATATATGTAACCTTAATATTTGTACCCCCATAATATGCTGAAAAAAATAAAGAGATATAACACTTTCCCCCCTCCTTGTGGAGCCAGACATTTAAGAAAATCTTTGTCAGATCACTAACTGACTGTAAAGATAATAGAATGAAAACTTCAATGACCAGACACAATAAGGAATACATACTTTGCAAAAATAATTTGGAAAAGTCACAGATAACTTCAATCTTCAACAATTAAAACTCTGCAATCCCTGAGGAAGGAGAGAATCTGATTTCCAGATTCTGGAATTTCTACAATCTGATTGTAATGTACAATTACATGTACCACATTACAATCCTCAGAATGTCCCAGTTCTCCATAAAAAACACAAAACACACAAAGAAAGAGGAAAGAATGACCCGTTTACTGGAAAAAATGAACTTGACAGAAACCATCTCTGAGGAAGACCAGATATTGGAATTATCATTCAAAGACATTAAATCAGCTATATTATGTCCAATGAGCGAAAGAAAACCACAAAGAACTAAAGGAAGTTAGGAAAATGATATAGGAACAAAATGAGAATGTCAATAAAAAGATAGACATTATAAAAAGAAACCAAACAGAAACTCTAAGGCTGAAAAGTACAATAGCTGAAATAAAAAATTCACTGGAGAGCTTCAGTAGTAAATCTGAGCAGGTGCAATGGAGGATCAGAGATCTAGAAGATAAAACAATTGAAATGATACAGTCTGAGGAGCAGGAAAAGAAAATGAAGAAAAGTGAACAGAGCCTGACAGATGTGTGGAACACCATCAATTATGCCAATATATGCATCATACGAATCCCAGAAGGAGAGAGAGAAAGGAGAGAAAAAAATATTTGAGAAAATAGTGGCTAAAAATGTCTCAAACCTGATGAAAGATATAAATCTACACAGTAATAGAGTTCAATGAACCCCAATCAAGATGAAGATAACCACACCAAGACATATTGAAGTCAAATTATTGAAACCTAAAGACAAAAAGGGAATTTTGAAAGCAGCAACTCATCATGTACAAAGGATCCTCAATCAGATAAACAGCTGATTCAAAAGGCAGTGGAAAATACATTTAAGGTCTTGAAAGGAAAAAAACAAAACAAAAACCCTGTCAACCAACAATTTTATATCAGACAAAACTATCATTCAAGAATGAGGGGGAAATTAAGACATTTTCAAATAAACAAAAGCTGAAGGAGAAGGAACAGGAGAGGAGGGGCTGGTCCTCATGCTTGGGGGAAGAGCTGTAGTGCTATGGTGCTTTTCAAATCAATCCCAAATAGGCTGGAATGGAAGGGGCAAGAACAGGTGTGGGTCAGAACAGGGATTTGGATAGATGGTATCCAAGAGCCTCTAAAGCTGACATTTTGTGCTTCTGTGAACCCCATAGAACCTTGAGGATGTCTGTAACAGGTGTCAGGCTGGTGAGAAGGTAGGCATGAAAGCTAAGTATTCAGCATGTCGTATAGGATGGCAAAAAAGGCACAGGCCATCTAACTAAGGGATGTGATGCATCTGACCCTGCAAACTCCCCAGGAGAGGCGGGAGGACCTGAATGTTGCATGGAGGTAGGCAGCAGAGACAGTGAGTCCTCATGTGGGTCAGCTCCCAAACTGGAGCGATGTCCTTTACTGATCAATTACTTCCCACCCTCCCTTTGTACTTCCCACTTCATTTTATTCTCCAAATTGTAGCCTGGTGATCTCTGTAAATCAGATCCTGTCCTTCCCTGCTTAAAGTTCTTCACTGGCTTCCATCATCCAAATGTAAAAATGACAACAATTGACCTGTCATTCAAAGTCCCCTAGATTTAACCCGTGTCCCCTCTCTGGCATCACTGCCCCTCAGTGACCTACAACTTGGGAGTCCCATCAATATCCAACTCTTTCTCACACCCAAGGATGTGGCCCTGCTGTTCCCTCTACCAGTAAAATCTCCTCTTCCTATCCTTCAAGTTTGAGCCTTCCTTGAACCTCCAACTGGAAAAGAAGCCCTCCTCTGTGCTAAGTCAACCATAGCACTCATTACACTAGATAGATCACCTGCTTTCTCCATCTCTCAGTAAGTCCGTTGTCTCTGACCCTCTCTGAATTACCAGGCACTAGCATCAAGGCTGGTACAAAGCTGACACTTAATAGGTCATGTGTTGAATGAATGGATGGATGAATGAACAAATGAATGAATGAGTAAATGAGTACATATAAGCTGGAGGTGGGGTAGGGCACCTTGGGCTTGCACAGGTGAGGAAGGCCATGCCAGGCCATTCCAAAGCCATTAAATTATTAATGCTGGCTTGAATCTGACAGGATAAATAAACTCCTAGCTTAGCTCAGAGCATTCTGCTCCCTTCGGAACTGCCCAGGCATGAATAGCTCAGAAATCATACCTTCTGGTGATTTTCTTTGTTTCCTGTCATGCACTTGCTGGAAACGTGTGTCCCTCCATGTCTTCACCCACTAAAGTCCTCTGATGACTCTCTTGGCTTTAAATGACCCAAAGTGCTCTGTTTGCCTCCCTGGGTACTGAAAAGTAACTGGTTCCAGGAGCTTTCTGACATTGTTTTTGAAAAGAATTTAGTATCCTGCCAGCCTGCCTGCAAATGGGCTCAGACATCCGTGCACACAACAGACTTTTTCAGAGGGCCAGCCACATGCTCAGCACCATGAGGGGTGCTAAGGATTCAGGGATCCAGATGTGGCCCTGAAGGAGATCACAGCACAGAGGAGGAGACAGATGACTACCATGTAGTAGAATGAGTCTAGGATGGCGCTTGCAATGGGGCATAAGAGAGCCCAGGCAAAGGACAGCTGTCCTAGCCTGGGAGAAACAAGATGATATATCCAGAGACGGAGACGTTTAAAGAGGAAATAGGTGTTATCTAGTTATCTAACAGATGAAGGCACAGAAGGAAAGGTGGCGTGGCCAAAGGGATCAGCACGTGCTAAGGCTCGGAGGCATGAGAGGAAGTGTTTGGGGAATTCCAAGCGTCAGTCTGAATGTACAGTCAGAGTACGATTGCAGGAGGTAAGGAAGGTGCTGCAAGATCAGGCAGGGCCTGGAGTTGGGGAGTCTTCAATGACATAAGAAGTGGTTTGGATCTCTATTCTATGGGTTCCAAAATGTCCTCAAAGGGTTTTAAACAGAGAAGTGGCAAGGCCAAGATTATGCTTTAGGATCACACTGCCTGTGATGCTAAGCTAAACAGGCCCAGAGTCGTGTCTGGCACACAATAGTATCTCCAAAAAATCAGCACATTTGGTACCTTCCAGCTCCCCCACACCCCCAAGCCTTCTTGGTCCTAGACTAACCCTCCCTCTCCCCTTTCCCCAGCACCTATGCTCTTCTCACATTTACTTCCAACTTCTGCAGTGGCTTTTCCTTTTCTGCATGCTCCAGGCTCACTGAGCCTTTCCAGCTGATGGCAGGTGATGGGAGGGGGAGGGTATTAGGAGCTGTGCCAAGGGAAGAGTTGATAGGGCTGTGATCTAGACTAGCAGGAGATGAGCTAACTAATTTGAGAGACAAGGACCCTCGTACAAGTGATTGCATGCTTATCAATTTCCTTGAATTCACCCCCAAAGAACCACTAGCTCAGAAAATAAGGGCTATCTGGAGAGTTGGCCCAGTGGGATCACTGTGCACACAGAATCTTGCTGGTGGAGGAGTATCAATTGCTCGAATCTGCTCTAATGAAACAGAAAATTCCCTAGTAAAGGAAGGAGAAAAATCGAGGAGAACAAGCTTTGATTTTGTGCTGAATTCACAGTCAAAAGCCTCTCAGAATGGAGAAAGGCAACCACTGAGCCCGCAGGGAGATGGCTTGAAATTGCCAGAAAAGCAGAAACTATCGGAGAGGCTTGGCAGTGGCTGTGATGACGTGGGAAGCTCAGATGTTCTGCCCCTCGCCGGGAGCACAGACTGCAAACAGTGCTGTCTTAGTCCGTTTTCTGTTGCTGTAACTGAATACACAAGACTGGGTAATTTATAAACAAAAAATGTATTTCATATGGCCACGGAAGCTGGGAAGTCCAAGGTCGAGGGGCCACATCTGATGAGGGCCTTCTTACTGCACCGTAACATGGTGGAGGGCATCACGTGGTGAGAGAGCGAGAGCATGCCAGCTCAGGTCTCTCTTTCTCTCCTTATAAAGCCACCAATCCCATCATGGGGGCTTCACCCTGATGACTTTATCTAATCCTAATTACCTCCCAAAGGCCCCACTTCCAAATTCCATCAACATATGAATTTTGGAATTAAGTTTCCAACACATGAAACCATAGCAAGTGTGCTAGAGATGCTCTTGGCTACAGCAGACACACAAGAAGGATGACCATCCATTCTGTCCACCCAATAGATCTGGGGGATGACCCACATGATGGAGGCTCTCACACTGTTGCTAAGTTGACCTCAGTGGCTGGCAATGTGTCATCCCAGTTCTTCTGTCAAGCCACAAGCTAACATGTGTAGAGCACCTTGTGCATAGCAGGTATCCAATGAATGAAAGCCATTGTCATTTTCCCCAGGCTTTCAGCAACTAATAGTTAAAGTGAAATGCTTCAAGCTGAAGGTCATGCGAAGTTTATCGTCCATCTTTTCTTAGAAGAGTCCAGGCTGAAGATAATAGTCCCCAACTCAACAGTTGTTCTAGAGTTCAAAGAACATGCTAGGCACACTTGTCACACTTGCCACACACACATCCATATAGGTCTCTGAGCCCTCCGAGGCCCCTCTTGTACCTCCATTCAGTCTCTGGTGGCTACTCTTGTGGCCTTTAACAACCCAGGGAGGGCTAGATGGTATCCAAGCTCATCTGGGAGGGTGAACAATGCCTGTTTATGCCAGAGCCATGGGTGGAATACTGTCAACAAGAACCAAGCAGATGGCCCATCTGGCCAGGCAATCTGTCCTTTCAGAAATTACTGCAGAGGTGGGGTGGAGTGCAAAAATAAGGCAGGGAGATGTGGATTCATAGCTCAGCCTGGCCACTAGCTGTTTGCCTCTGGGCATGTGATTACCCCTCTCTGAGCCTATTTTCTTATCTGCAGGGTAGGGGTAATGGCATAGTTTTCACTGAGCTATTGTGAGAAGGAGCTAGGGTAATGCACATAAAAGTCCTAGCAGAGTGTTTGGGATGCAGAAGCTGCTCCGCAGATACTAGTTCCATCAGTTTCTCTTCCCCATTCTCCTCCTCCCTAATGTATCCTGTCCAAACTAGACCCTCTTTGCATAGACGCAGACTCTCCTTAGTCTCCAGCACTCTTTGATGGTGGAAGGTTCCTTCCTCATTGATGTTCCCAGCTGCCCCCCAGACCCACCCCAGGCTCTCCTGTCTCCATGCCTTTGTTCTGTAGTGCTCTGCTGCACAAATGCACACACACACACATGCACACACCACACACACACACGACTGTGAAACCTTCCGCCTCTGTCCTGAAAGGCTCCTTTGGATCCTGTGGCCCTCAGCAAGCACCACGATTGCAAATC
The DNA here is from genome assembly GCA_008750895.1 of Mirza zaza. Taxonomy (NCBI): domain Eukaryota; kingdom Metazoa; phylum Chordata; class Mammalia; order Primates; family Cheirogaleidae; genus Mirza; species Mirza zaza. Next base: position 22,097 of record VSMD01005517.1, read on the forward strand.
TTTTGAGCCCTAGGGTCATATCCCTTCTAGTCACCTGTCCCCACAGGTCTAATTTTTTGAAAGACTTAAGGAAAAATTTATTTCCCCTCCAGCCAGATGAAATGCCTCTCTCCTTATAGCCTGTATTAGTTTACTAGGACTGCCATAACAAAATACACAGACTATGTGGCTTAAACAACAGAGATTTATTTTTTCACAGTTCTGGAGGCTGGAGGTCGGAGATTAAGGTGTCCGCAGGGTTGGTTTCCTCTAAAGTCTCTCTGGTTGGTTTGCAGATGTCCACCTTCTCACTGTGTCCTCGTGTGGTCTTTCCTCTGTGCACATGCACCACTAGTGTCTCTCTGTGTGTACAAATTTCCACTTACCACAAGGACACCAGTCACATTGGATTAGGGCTCTCCCATGTGACCTCACTGTAACTTAGTTACCGCTTTAAAAGCACTATATCCAAATACAGTTACTCAAGGAGGTAGGACTTCAACAAATAAAGGGGGATGCAATTCAGACCATAATATAAGCTTTTATGCATTTTGATTCCTAGAACTCTTGTCCTCAAGTTAGCACCATCTGTGTTTATCTGATCTTCCCCTACCGAACTGCGCTCTCTCGGAGGGCAGAAACAAAATCCAATGTGTGCTCTATGTCTCCTTTTGTCAGCACCAATGAATGCTCCACTTTTGGATGCACCACATCACCAATGTGATAGTATTTGGAGAAGGAGCCTGTAAGAGGTAATTGGGGTCAGATGAGGTGATGCGATTGGAGCCCTGGTCCCCAGGATTAGTGTTCTTATAAGGAGACACCAGAGAGCTTGCTCCCTCTTTCCCCACTGAGCACATAAGAAAGTCCACGTGGGTACGCAGTGAGAAGATAGTCGTTCACAAGCCAGGAAGAGAGCCCTCCCCAGCGACCAAATTAGCCGGCACTCTTACCTTGGACTTTCCAGCCTCCAGAACTGTGAGAACTAAATTTCTATTGTTTAAGCCACACAGTCAATGGTATGTATTTATGCCAGTCCAAACTGACTAAGACAATGGCTGATGTTTTCTCCTCTTATTTTTCTAACAGCTTTATTGAGACATGATTTACAAACAACACAATCCATCCCTTTAAAGTAGAAGGTGCCATGGTTTTTAGTATATTCACAGAGTTGTGCAACCATCACCACAATCGATTTTAAAACATTTTAACCACCCAAAAAGAAATCTCATAGCCATTAATAGTTATTAATAGCCACTTCCTATTTTCTCCCCATTTCTATTCCAACCTTAGACAACCACTGTATATACTCTCTGTCTCTGTAGATTTTCCTGTTCTAGACATATCATATAAATGGAATGTTACAATATGTGGTCTTCAGTGGAGGCTAGCTTCTTTCACTTAGGATCATGTTTTTAAGTCTCATCTATGCTGTGGCATGTATCAGTACTTCATTCCTTCTTATTGCCAGATAATATTGCCTTGCACGAATATACCATGTGTTATTCATCCATTCATCAGCTCATGGACCCTTGGCTTGTTTCTGCTTTTTGGCTCTTATGAGAACTGCTGCCATGAACATTCGTGTATAAGTTTTTGCATGGACATATGTTTTCATGTCTCTTGTATATATTAGCAGAAGTGAGTTTCACCTCCTATTTTCCTGAGAAAATAGCACAGAAATAATAAGAAAAAGAAAAGCCTATCAAATCTTTCCAGCTCAAAACCAACCAACCTATCCACATCCATCCTGTTACAATGAAAGAATTATTCCTGGTTGTCTTCGTCAATTCCCACTGAGACTGGGTAATCTATAAAGAATAGAAATTTGTTCTCACAGTTCTGGAGGCTGGGAAGTCCAAGATCAAGGCACCAGCAGGTTCGGTGTCTGGTGAGGGCCCAGCACCTGCTTCCAAGATGGCGCCTGGAATGCCGTGCCTCCTCCGGAGAAGGCAAATGTGGCGTCCCCATGTGGCAGAAGAGAGGAAAGGACAAATTCATTCCCTCAAGTCCTTCCATAAGGCCGTAAACCCATCCATAATGGCAGAACCACGGTGGTGGCCTAATCGCCTTCTGAAAGGTCTCGCTTCTTAGTGCTGTCACACTGGGGAATAAGTTTCAGCATGAGTTTTGGAGGGACATAAACACCGAAATCATATCACTGGTCCCATCTAGGACTGTCCCACCCAGCCCAAGCCTGAGTTCTGAAACCTTTTTCCTACTCAAGGACTTTGTTTCTTCCAACATCCATTGTCTCTTCTGTGTCACCAATTTCTCCCCCTCTTCTGGACCACTGTCATCAGCATGCAGCCATGCTGAAGCGTCTCCCAAGTGAAGAACAATTCTCTGGACCCCACATCCCTTTCTGGCCACACCTGCATTTCTCTGCTCCCATTTATAGCAAAATTACTCGCGGGATCTGCTCCCATTGTCTCTACTCCTTCACCTCCAATTTATTTCTAGGGCTGTTTGAGTTGGGCTTTTATTCCTACCACTCCAATACAATAGCCCCTTTTAGGGTCACTGATGCCTGCCATCTTGTCAAGTCAGTGTCTGAATCTTAGCCCTCCTCTCACTCTGCGTATCAACAGCAGCTGACAAACCTGATCACTCCAGGATACCACCCTCTCCTTGTCTTCTCCTATCCTGCAGGCCACTCTGTACAGTCTCCTTTGGTGGTCCTCCCTCTCTTCCAGTCCTCTAAATGTAGAAATGCCCCAGCACTCAGTCCTTTGTCACTTTTTCCCCTATACTCTCACTCCTTATGTATTATTGTCCACTTTCACAGATTTACTTTTATTTTTTATTTTCTTAACTGATGGGGTCTTGCTATGTTGTCCAGTCTGGAATGTAGTGTCTACTCACAGGCACAGTTACAGTACTGATAACCATGGGAGTTCTGACCTTCTCTGTTTCCCATCTGAGCCAGTTAGCCCCTCTTTGGGCAACCTGGTGGTTCTCTGCTCCCAGGAGTTCGCCATACTGGTACCCAACTTAGTGCAGACACCCAACAAGGATAGTGCACTACAGCCTAGAACTCCTGGCCTCAAGCGATTCCCCCCATCCCAGCCATTTGCAAGCCAGGAAGAGAGCCTTCACCCTCTGTATCTGGGACTACAGACATGTGCCACCGCACCTGGCCACTTTCACAGCTTTAAATATTAACCATGCCAGCAGTCAGTAAACTTTCCATAAAAGGACAACATGGTAAATACTCTAGGTTTTTTGAGCCAGACGGTCTCTGTTGCAACTCCTGCTGTTGCCGTGCAAAAGCAGCTATAGACAGTACAGAAATAGATGAGTGTGGCTGTGTGCCAATAAAACTTCACTTAGAAAAAATAGGCAGCAGATAGATTTGACCTGCAGGCTGTGGTTTGCTAAGCCTTGAAGAATAAACACACAAAAAATTTGTTTTTTAGCCTATCCTCTTTTCTGAACTCCGGACCCATGTATTGATTGCCTGCTTTTGTCCCCACCTGGTTGTTTACGAAGTATCTCAAACTTAACACATCCAAAACAGAACTCATGTTTCCATCTGCTCCCCCAGCAATAAAATAAATAAATAAATAAATAAATAAATAAATAAATAAAACCCCACATATCTTCATCATATTTCTTGATCTCAGTAAATTACACCCCATTTATGCAGTTACAGAATGCATCACTACCTCCTTCCTTTCCTGCATATTCTCATCCAATCCACTAGCAAGAATGTTAGCTCTGTGCTGAAGATAATCCTGAACCTGAACACATGTCATCTCTTCAAGTTTGTGGTGGCCTCCGTGGGTGACCACGTGGACTACTGTAAAACCCTCCTCCCTGGACCCCCTATCTCCAAGTAACAGCCAGCATAACCTTTAACAACTGTTATTCAAGTCATCTCAATTCCAAATCAAATCTAAATGCTTTATTGTAATGGAGGTCTGGTTTCATTTTTCTGCACACGAATACCAAATTTTTCAAGCACCATGTAATGAAGACACTGTCTTTTCCCCAATGTATGTACTTCATGCCTTTGTTGAAAGTCAGTTGCATATTTCAAAATAGCTAGAAAAGAGGATTTTGAATGTTCCCAACACAAGTAAAGAGATGGCAAATGTTTGAGGTGATGCATATGCCAGTTACCCTGATTTGATCATCACACATTGCGTACATGTATCTAAATATCACATGTACCTCATAAATATGTACAATTATGACATGTAATTAAAAAGATTCTATATTAGATCTAGCCCGTGCCTATTTCTCTAACCTCATGTCCTGAGACTCTTATCTTATTCCTTCTACTCTAGTCACATTGACCTTCTTCCTGTTCCTTGAGAACATCAAGCTCATTCTCACCCCAGGGCCTTTGCACCTACTCTGCACTCTGCCTGGAGTGCTCTCCAAAGGACTTGCATCATTACTTTGTCTCTGTTCAAAAGGCATCTCTGCAGAGATGTCTTTCCTGGCCAATCTCTCCAAAATATCTCCATAGAACCATCTCTCTCTCTCCCTCTAAGTCCTCGTGGTTTTGTTTTATTTATATACTTCTAAGTGTTGTTTATCATTTTATCAGTTTATCTCTCTCCCTAGAATAGAAGCTCGTGGAAGCAAAGCCTTTATCATGTTCATCGCCGTGTTCCCAGTGCTCAGAACCATGGCTCCCACGTAATAGGTGTTCAGCAAAGTATGTGTTGAAAGGACGAGTGTGTGCCTGTGTTTTCCACATCACAGCCTGATGCCCAGTTTACTTTTGTTCCATTGAGAAGGCTATAGGATGTGGAAAAACCAACCCCCCCCCCCCCCCAGGAAGAGCCAATAGTTCTAGGTCCCAGTTCTGGCTCTGTCATTAACCGTGTGACTGCAGACAAGACAAACCCCTGGTGTGAGCCTTAGTTTTCCCACTTGTACCATGAAGATATCAATTTAGATATTTTATCAAGTCCCTTCCAGCTTGGATGTCAATGAATGAAATTGAATTAAGGCACTCTAATGGAATTTCAGAATCAACTGGAATGGTTCACGGGAAGCGATTCAGTGGCACCCTTCAAATGACCCCGCGTCTTCCTAGCAGTCTTGGCACTGGTGGAAGCAACTCTCCTTAATGAGAACACACCTCGGGTGGGCAGCCTGAGCCAAGGGGCCAGTGAGCTAAGCATTAACAACGGAGAATAATAATGAGTCCGGCCCTTCTGGATGCAAAAAGCCACATGCACCCAGCTTTGCTCACTGCTCTCTCCAATGAGTCTTGGAGATTGTGAACTGATTCATGCTGCTGCCAAGAAAGCTTTTGTCCTATAAATGTGACTCAGAAATGCAGGTCAATCAGATGTGTGTCACATCTTCAGGGGAAAAAAAAATACAGTGCTTAGTTAGGGTTTAAAGTCTGCAACCGAACAGAACGTGCCACTTAAATTTATTTGCTATGATATCACCACCGGACTGCTACTAAAGTGGGGAAGGATCATCCGTCAGCGCTGCAGGGATCACCTTCAAGAGAAGCCACGGAAGGATGCCCTGGTTCTCATCAAAAGCTGTGAGTCCTGAGCGTTTCCATGCTCCTGCTGACTTCTCACATCCCACTGCATGTCAGGGCAATCTTTCAAAATGATGGACTCAGGAAGGCTATCATTTAATGTATGCAGAGGGAAGTACGTTTGCAATGTGCGTTTTCACTCATTATCTCATTGCTCTAACTTTCTTTTCTTTTTTTTCCTTTTATTTCATCATATTATGGGGGTACAAATATTGTTAGGGTTACATATATTGCCC
>VSMD01005520.1:0-47909 GCA_008750895.1 Mirza zaza
TGGGCGGATCATTTGAGCTCAGGAGTTCGAGACCAGCCTGAGCAAGAGCGAGACCCCATCTCTACTATAAATAGAAAGAAATTAATTGGCCAACTAATATATATAGAAAAAATTAGCTGGGCATGGTGGCACATGCCTGTAGTCCCAGCTACTTGGGAGGCTGAGGCAGCAGGATTGCTTGAGCCCATGAGTTTGAGGTTGCTGTGAGCTAGGCTGATGCCATGGCACTCACTCTAGCCTGGGCAATAAAGTGAGACTCTGTCTCAAAAAAAAAAAAAAAAAAAAAAAAAAAAGAAAGAGCCCATTACATTTTGCCTTACTTGATGTATTGTTTTAATCAAAACTTCATCTTTATGTCTCATACAGATTCCTTCTAGACATTTCTAGATTATTGACTTATATGCCTAGATTCCATCTTTATTTAATCTTGGCACTCTCCTTTTCTTTATAATTTTTGAAATGAGGATATACTAGAAGATAAGGGAAGTGTACTAGCTTTCTGTTCCTCACTTTCTATGATTTAAAAGCTGGTGGATGAGATTCTTCTTTGAAGTCAGTTAATGCATAAACAAAATGTATACATAATTGTAGAATACTCAGATCATTAGCAATTTCTAATGTTTCAAATTGGTTAAAATTGAAATGTTTGAAAATATTTTCAGATATCCGAAATCAAAAAATAAAATATAATTTTAAATGTGATCCTAAAGTTTCACTGAGGCAATATTTATGGGGGAGTCAATTAATTAGGAAGGTGTTAATTAAACTCTCAGGTATCAAATTTCAAAAGTAAAGTCACACTTGGTTCAGAGCGTATCTATCTGAATATCGAAAGATGTGCTTGCTCTATTACTCTACAAAAAAACACAAGGTTTCAGAATATTTTCAGATTGCAAAGCAATTTTCATACTCAAGCACACTCCCTAAAATGTTTCATGAAACTGTTATATCAATTTTGGATAGTAAATCAAAGAAATAATAAACACTGTGAAAAATTTCAATACATATATTTAAAGTATTCCAGTTTAGGAAGCTTATCTTCATGTGGATTGTTTTAATGCCTTTTCTGAGTCAGCCAAGAATATTGATTCAGAAATAAACCATTGTGGTTTAAGAAGAAGCAGAGTCATAGATTTCTTAGGATCTCATAGCTCCATTATCTTTCCTTCGTTGATAACTTATTTTCCTTTTCTTGGAATTGATCCTAAACCCTCTGAAATATAGAAATTAGGAATAAACTTGGTCTTTTTGTTAAAATGTCTTTATTGTTAAATATCCTCATTTTCTTCATGTTGAAAAACTCTTTCAACTTATTTCCAAAAGCATGTATGTCCATATATTCATCAGTAATATAGTATATCATGATTGACCTCAGAAAGACCATTTGTTACTTTATACTAAGGTGCTAAATTTTTCTGATGATTTGCCTGATATGTTTATCTAGAATCTACACTAATGGGCCAGCACTATTCTCCTTTATGTCTTTTTCAGACTTCTTCTATAAACAATGAAAGATCATCTTTTTTTTTTCCTTTTTTTAGACTACTCTCAGAAAATACTCAGAATAAGATAAATGTGAGTAAAAGGCAATGTCTGATGTTGCTTATCCCGTAATGCCTAACTCTGTGCCTAGACCATAATAGGCAAAAAAAACATTTGTTAAATGAATGTTGACCATTAACCTTGCATTTTTTTTTGTTCCAAATGTTACTTAAAACTCTTTAAATATTCTTCCTCCCTTATTTTCAGCCTCAGTATATACAGAAGGCAGTAGTAGCTACCATTTATTTTGTGATGTCTGTGGAATAGGCATCACTGATTATCACAATTTTGCTAGGTTTAGAGTTTCTCAAATGTCCATATGAAGAAACTACTGGTGATAGCAAGTGATATTTTTCAAACTTACACAACTATTGTGAATCAGAGCTAAAATTCAAATTCAATCTGCTTGACTGAACTTTTCCATTGTCTTCTGCTTCTAAAACTTTTCAACTCAAATACCAGTAATAACAGAGGATACTTATTTTACTTCACTAACTAATGATAAGTGGCAGAGATAAGATTTGAAACCAATCAGTATGGCTCTAGAATTTGTTCTTTTAACCATTTTCCTTAAATTCAGAGGAAAAGTGAGCACACACAGTTTATTGAAATTAAGTTATTTAATATTTTACCTGTGGTTTAATGAACTAAGCCACACATTCTTCTGCTGCTTCTTCTACAGCAGCATGCTTGAGGAGTGAGTAGACAAAATACGTTTGCCTGAACAAATGAAGTTTTGTCTCACTGAATGTGGCATTCAAGTTGTAGAAATGAAGCTAAAATTCTGCTGCATAGCGTCTGTGTGAGGAGAGTAAAGCGTAGGCTGAGTCAAGAGGAGGTACATTGAAGAAGGAGAAATACAGAAGGCAAAAAGAAATATAAAAGGACTTGTAATGTGCAATGTTTTATGTCTCTCTGTGTGAAATGTGCAGTAAAACCCATATTATCCATCAAAGCTTTCAGAATTGAGTGGAGTTGAACGAGCGTAGGGAAGAGAAACAATCAGGAGCATAATATTCCAAAATGGGCACAACCACACATTTATTATCTTTTCTTATACTTAATGCAAGCTTTTACTCATTTTTTCATAATTTATATGTTTTCATAGGTCAATAACGGTCCTGCCTCCCACAAAAACTTCAAATAATTGATGATCTTGGAAGATCACCTGTTTATCCTGAGGATTTTTCTACTTTCTTCACTGCAATACTCATATACAATATGTTGCAGCTTATTTAATGAACGTCCCAGAGAAAAATCCAGAAACCATATTGATATACCATTTTAAAAGAAAAAAATATATACAGGGAAAAAAAGTCCTTGCCCTAAATCACTTAACTATGACCTTGCTGGATGAGAATCTGGGAATCTTTGCTACCTATGTTCTTATAACTGAATTAAAGGCACATTTCATAAAGAAGCCAGGCAGATTGGGCTGTAACCACTCTAATTAGAAAAGCCAATTTTTTGCCTTTACACCATTCGAGTCATCACTACAAATGTGCCCATCCCCAGACAGTGTGTACCATACCCATTAGGTGTGAATTTACCCATCTCCTCTGCCCCCCTCCCTCCTGCCTGACACCCCATGAAAGCTACTTGTATGTATGCACTTAAGTATTGATTAGTTAGTACCAATTTGATAGTGAGTACATGTGGCACTTGTTTTTCCATTCTTCTAAACCTCTGAAGTTTAGAACTAAAATTTTTCCTTGGAATAAAAAAAGATGCTCTTGCTAATACATAGATTATGCCTATTTTCTTGTGTTAATGTTTTTATATCATTCTGTTCTTCCACCACTTTGAAAAGAAAGGTAATCTCCATTGCTTTAACAGGGAAAAAAAAACCCATCAAACTTATTTCCATTAGTTTCTAACTTCTACATTGGATTTTTTTTTTTATCTTTTTCACGTCAGCCACATTGGTAGACTTTACTCTCCTTGTCTGATGCAATCAGTGTAAATGAAATGGAGAATTGAAAGGTCAATACCTTTTTAATTCAGGAAATACCATTTCATTTTTACTTTCTCCAATTTCTCCTAAGCCATGAGTCCTTGTTCCTCAGTGATTAAAATTTTATAAGCATAGTGCTTTTAAGAGTATAGACATTTTCCTGTTTAGTGTTTTCTAACATTATTAAAGTTTTTATTAAACCATTATGACAAATATGACAACACACCCTCATTTGTATGATGTTAGTTTTTATTTTTCATTTCAGAACTTGTACTCCTATTCAACAGAAATTACAATAGCATTATTTCTAATAAGAAAAACTATGTAATAAGAAAAATGGCCTTTAAAATTAATGAAAGATTTTACTTCATATTTTCTTGTGTTAAAATATAGTTGTTTTTCTAAATAAGTTTTATGCTTGTTAAAACATATATCCTGAATCAAATCTTTAAATGAGTAAAAAATGTTCAATTGATAATTGTCAAAATCTTTGTTCCTGTCAACCTATGATTTCTAAATATTAATATTATTGTTATATGGAAAAGATATATACAAAAGGATTATAACAGAGGATTACTCATTGGCAGAGATTCTACACCAATGGTTATATCTTTCTTTCTTTTAGTAATAAATCTCTCCATATAACTAAGTCTTAGCAGGTCTGATGTCTAAAGCCAAAAGACTTCCTATGTAGCCAGCTATGACAATTTGATAAGGCCCTGCTATAAAAATATGAACAGATATGATATTTTCAAATTTTGTGATATTTACACAAAATAAAATTGTTTTATTAATTCATGCCTTCTTTATTCCTTTCCATTGGCTGTGGAATAGAGATTCCTATAACTACTACTTTGGATCCAGAGTAGAGAAAAAGAAAACTTTTTTAGGAAAACAGAAGTTATTGCCAAACTGAGTGCCTGGAAGAAGACATAAAATAGAACTTCCCTAGACCACTTGTCTACCTAGAAAATTGTATGCAAAAGAAACAAACTTCTACATAATTAATTTGAATACACTGGAAACTCAGTATTATTAATGAATACAGTTATATCACAAATGGTACAGTTAAGCATCATAATAGTCTATTGTCTCTGAAAGAATTCTTTGGTGTACTCCACAAGCATAATATCAATGAATTTTTCATTTAAAATTAGGAAATATTAGTTTACTAAGGTAAAAAGCCCACATAACCTTCATTTCTTCAGAAAAGAATAATTCTGTTGTGAGTCCTCAAAAATGATAAACCTAGGTATGGTTAGCTTTGTTAATTTAGGATCATAATTATAGATTTTTATTATAAAATTATAGATACACACTCAAATTAGTTTAAGTAAAACAGCAATATATTATAATATGGAAAATATAAGACATTAATTGCATAAAATACAATGTGGCCACAGTAGAACATACAGTTGCACACAGAATGTCTTTATCTTTTTGTGGGACTGAAAGACTTCTTATCTTATCTCTCTATATGCATCTGTTCAATTTTCCTTCCTGAAAACTGACTTCTTAGGAAAGGTGTTTCATTTTTGTTTCCCCCAATTTTTACTTGACCATATCTTTAGCTGTTATTTGCACCAATGATAGTGCCAAATATGTGGACACTCTTAACAGTGATCTCCACATTTACCTAATTCAGTCTATCAACATTCTAAACACCCTGAAGTAAAACAAAATGATTTCCCCAGCTTGGATCAGTTATTCATTTTCAGACTTCCCAATCCCCTCCCGCTTCTAAATAGCTTATCCAGGGAGACAGTAACTAGGATATCCAAAGATAAATAAAAAATGCATTTAAAAAATTGTTGATGAGCTGAATGAATCTATTATTTCTTCTTATTATTATTATTTCAGGGTATTATGAGGGTACAAACATTTTGGTTACATTTTATGTCTTTACTTCACCCAAGCAAGGGTTAGAGGCATGCCCTTCCCCTCAACAATGCTCACCATGTCCATTAGTTGTGAGTTTACCCTCCCAAGCCCCTAATCCCTAGAGACTATCCCTACCATGTGAGCACCATAGTATTAATCAGTTAGTGCCAATGTAACGTTGAGTATAAGTGGAGCCTATTTTTCCAATCTTGTGATACCTCACTTTGGATAATGTACTCAAGCTCAATCCAGGAAAATATAAGAGATGCCAGATCACTGTCATTTCTTATAATTGAGGAATATTACATTGTATACATATACCAAATTTTAATAATCCACTCATAAATTGGGCACTTGGGTTGTTTCCACATCTGGCAATAGTGAAGCATGCTGCCATAAACATTCAGGTGCAGATGTCTTTATTAGAGAGTATCTTTTGCTCTTTTGGTTAGATGCCTATTAGTGCTATTGTTGGATGAAATGGTATTTCTATTTTTAGCTTTTTGAGGTGTCTCCAAGTTCTTTTCCACAGAGGTTGCACTAATTTGCAGTCCCACCAACAGTGTAAGAGTATTCCCATCTCTCCATATCCTTGCCAGCATTTGTTGTTTGGGGATTTTTTGATAGAGGCCAGTGTCACTGGGTTTAGGTGATATCTCATTGTGGTTTTGATTTGCATTTATCTAATGATTAGAGATTTTGAGCATTTTTTTTAGTATGTTTGCTGGCCATTATTATGTCTTCTTTTGAAAAGTTTCTGTTCATTTCCTTTGCCCATTTCTCAATGGGGATGTTTGATTTTTTTCTTGTTGATTTTTTAAAGTTCTAGATAGATTCTTGTTATCAGCCCTTTATCAGATGTGTAGCATGCAAATATTTTCTCCCATTGTGTAGGCTGCCTATTCGCTCTAATGATAGTTTCCTTGGCTGTGCAAAAGCTTTTTTAATTTGATCAGATCCTATTTATTTATTTTTGTTGTGGTGGTGATTGCTTTGGGTGTGTTCTTCAAAAATTCTTTGCCTAAGTTGATGTCTGAAAGGGTCTTCCAAACATCTTCTAGAATTCTTAAGGTTTCATCCCTTAGGTTTAAGTCTGTTATCCATCTTGAATTGATTTTTGTGGGAGGTGAGAGGTGGGGATCCAGTTTCATTCTTCTGCATGTAGCTATCCGGTATTCCCAGCATCATTTATTGAAAAGAGAGTATTTTCTCCAGTGTATAGTTTTTTCTTTTACTTGACCTTTAGGTATCTGAAGTGTAAAATGTCTCTATTGGGTAAGGGAATACACATGTGGGTTTAATTATTCCATACATAATCATTATTTAAAATAAAAGTTGGGTTTGTGTATGTTCCACATTCATTGTCATTGTATTAATTATGATTATACATAATTTTAGTTTAAAAGAGTGTTTTAGAGGAGAAAATAATGTTTATTATAAACATAAGCAATGTGAATAAGTTGCAAGAATACTAATTGCTATGAAGCTACACTATTTGAAAATATTTCAGAAGCAATCATGTATGTCTTCAAACAGAAACTAGTCTGGCATGGTGTCTCTGAAAAGCTCATCTTTAGCTGTTTTCACTTAGCCATTAAGTCACAGTAATCTCACATAGATAATATTTTTAAAAGTGTTACATGATTTACTATTTCTACTTTTTATGAAAAGAAATATCTGTAACATATTTTCTGTAATTCATATGGTTTTCTATGAATCTAAATGACTCACCTTTTACAACATCCTGTTCTATAATTGATCATTCATTTATTCATGAATTGCAGTGTTAATCTAAATGAAATCCAGTGATTTCATTTATTTTAGCCACTCATTCACCTTCTAAAAAAACAGATTATTAGAAAATAAAATTTTGGGATGCTAGGCTACAAAGTCGTATTTGTGGAGCTATTTTTTTTTAACAATGTTAGGCATCTTGTGGGGAGGGAAAGTAATCATTAAGTAATATCAAAGTTCTATGTTTTGCATTTAGTGTATCTACTTATAAGTAATAATCAAGCCCATATTTGAATGAATTCTAGATTGTCCACTTAAAAAACAATATCCGAAATCATAATTAAGTTAGGTATTACATGGATCTTTGAAACAGAAGAATTCCATGAAAACATTAGTGACAAAACTACTAATTTTAACTTAAATCTTTGAATTTTTATTTGTTTGACTTGCTACTATGTGGCTATGTGTGGTATTTGCTTTTTATTCATACTGGATCTACCAATAAATTTTAGATTAATAGATCTACAATCACATGGATTCTAGCTTCAATTACCATAGTATTTCATTTGTTTAATATACCATGAAATATAATCTGTGCTTCTCCAATAGATCATAGTAATATAAATGGGTTGGAACTTTTTTCTAAGGTAGCTAGCACACACAATATATAACCACATAACATATCTTAATATTACATATAATTAGAATGTTAAATGCCACCAAATACATTTTATAAATTATAGCTAATGTAGCTTTCACCAAAGACTTGCTCACCTGCTAAGTAGTCACATATTTAAAGCTCTTTTCCAAGTTTTCTTATGCCCTCAAGCATAAGACAGAGTAAAGTAATGATACTATTGGAACTGCACATAATCAGCTCCTATAAAAACATCTAGTCTTGATTCTAATTATGTTAATTCATTGCAGCAGGACTGTACATTTCAATCATCAGAAGGTTCAGTGCTTCTGTGAAGCCCCTTGGCAGCACACAAGCAATCCCCATGAAAGTATTTAGCAAAACCCTTTGTGATGCATGAGGGGTTTAAAGCAGTAATAAACCAATCCCTTTACATTGATAAATTCTTCTTAAGTCAATGAGGGCTTTGCTGGGACTGTAGACTGAGGATTTTTTTTCTGCAGTTCAATCTCCAGAAGAATCTCAGATAATATGTAATAATACAGACATCCATTTTCAACTTCTAGACCTACTGTAGGGCAAGAGGATCATAACTCACAGTAAAACAACAGTTTAAATCTGAGTCACCCAATTGTAGTCCCTTAGAAATGCTAGTGATACTTTTTCTGCGGCATTGGCATTTAAATGTGTCACTGCTGCATTCCTGTACACTTAATGGAGCTCTCAAGACACATTTGTTGTGGTGTTGTGGAAAGGGTAACATTACAATATTATGGCTTTACCTGTAAATCTCCTTTTGTAATAAAGATGTTGCTTTTTAAGTCCATAGTGGAGTTTCTGGCATAGAACTCTACTGAAGCAGAAACACAATTACATTTGAAGACTCAACAGGAATATACTTGGTAGAGCTGTAAGCTTAATATGAGTATTAACTTGCTCTCTGACATAATCCTTTGTTGTAGAGTAAGTGGAGATTTCCTTTAGAAGTTTTTCTTTCCTTTGTCCAAACATTAAGCCATTTATTAGTGACGAACATACCCAATGTTGTCAAAGGGAATATATTCTGAGAGGAGCAGCTATTGTAAAATATAGAATGCCATGAAAAAGTATATTAAAGTTTATAACTCCAAAAGAATTACTTAATTAAGAATTGTGATCTGCAGCAGTTATTTAGCAAACCTTGACTTTTTTCAATTTTCCAGACTGATGGTGCATTGCAATAGGGGAAGTTTGGCAAAGGTTGTCCTACTGACTTTGGAATTCTTTTAACATTTTTAATATTTTAAAATACTTTAAATATTCAAATTTATAAACTAGCATAGGGATTTCTAATATACAATCCAAAATATACTAGGCAGAAGTTTTGACGTATGTAAATTATCAATAACCTACATATGTTCTTTTAATATCCTGATATATTACAAGACCTTTGGCTCAATATACTAAGAGAATATCTAAAATAATGGCCCTTATATTTAAATGAGACCAAGTCTTTAGTTAAATATTATATTTTCCTTGAATCTGGATCTTGGTTAAGGATCAACTTAATGGCATACAACCTAACTTTATATACAAAGTGCATGTTGTTAGGTAGGTTCATAATAACATCTACATGATTTACTCTTTTCTTAGGGCAGAGTGATATGTAGCTTTATATGCACATAAATGATGTATATCTGTATCTATACATATACCTACATTCTATTGAGATTTAAAATTCTTTCCTATATTATATAAATTACAAATCATTGTCTAATATCTAAACACACTTAAAATATTCTTAAACATCTACTATAGTAAAAGTTGTATATTTATAATAAGGAGAAATAAAATGTTCAACAATATTTTTCCCATCTCACCAAAGAGCTTATAACCTACTGAGTGCACAGAATCTATAAATAATTTCTATAGAGTATAAAACTGTTATTGAAATTCCCTGAGGCTTATAGACTCAGAGAGGGACACTCAAATTGGTCTGAAGTATAGAGATTTACAGAGGAAATAACACCTTTGTTGGTTCTCAGAAAAATGGTTACATGTAAATACTAAGTATATGAGGGCATACAGTTATCTAGAAAAGACCACTTAATAGATTGTCATTGTTATTATCAGTATAACCACGGAAAAATTACATGTGTTTAAATTCCTGTGTAAATATTCCAGCTCTATATAAAGGCCCTAAAAAAATTGTCATGGGTTAAAATAAACCAAAAAAGTATACATTGAAATCAATAACTCCAAATTTCAGAGTGTGCATAAGAAAAAAAATAACTATACAGAAGAACAATTTTAAAACACAAGGAATTAGTATTACTTACAATTATGTAAAAATTTTGAAAAGTGACATTAATCACTACCAAAAGTAGTCTAAAAAATCAAGTAAGTTACCTTGGACACCATAGTATAACCATGATTGGGTCAAAATGCTATCTTAGCCGATTTCTGCTGCTATAACAAAATGCCATTGATTGGGTGGCTTAAGCTGCAAACATTATCACAGTTCTGGAGGCTTGGAAGTCCAAGACCAAGGTTCCTGCCCATTTGCTTCCTGGTAAGTTTCAATGGCTGGCAAGTGCCCTTTTCCTAATTTGCAAATGGCTATCTTCTTATTGTTTCCTCACATGGCCTTTCCTTGGTGCCTATACTTGGAGAGAAAAGAGAGATCTGGTGTCTCTTGCTCTTTTTATAAGCACATTAATTCCACCATGAGAGCCCACACTCATGTCTTAATCTAACACTAATAGCTTCACAAAAGCCCCATCACCAAATAATATCACATTGTGGATTACAGCTTCAACAAATGTATTTTGGGAGATCACAAACATTCAGTCCATAGCAAATGGCAAAGACCAGATTAGAGGAAAAAAGAAGTATATTTGTTTTTGGTTCAATATCCCCATTTCACACAAAGTGACTAACAGGCAGTGAATACTCAATATATCTCAAATAAATAAGGAGTCTTTCACATGGGAGGGCTGTCTCACAGGTCCTGTTGATATTGTCAAGTACTCAATTTCCTTGATTTCTTTTTCCTTCTGACTACCTATGCATATACTCTGCTCTTTCCTTTGGAGATAAAGACTAATTCAGACCATCTTTCAACACAATCTCAAGACCCCATTCTCATGTAATAGTTCTACCAATATAGACAAAGCATATTTTAGAACAAAAACTATATAAGTAAAAATTTCATGTGAGAGACTTAGAAATTATGAATGGTAATGCACAGATAACATTGTTTTAAAGAAGTAAAAATTGATAGAAATATGGAAAAATTGACAAATCCACCTTCACAGATATGGAAACAACCAAAGTGCCCAATGATACGTGAATGGATTAATAAAATGTGGTATATGTATATATATACCATGGAGTTTTACTCAGCCACAAAAAACAATGGTGATTTAGCACCTCTTGTAGTATCAGATAGGGCTAGAGCTCATTCTACTAAGTGAAGTATCATAAGAATGAAAAAACAAGCACTGTATGTGCTCACTATCAAATTGATATTAACTGACATAACTGACCAACACTTAAGTGCACATATGGTAGTAACATTTGTCTGGCAGGTGGGAGCAGGGAGGAGGGAATGGGTATATTCACGCCTCATGCATACAGTGCGCACCATCTGGGAGATGGACATGCTTGAAGCTCTGACAAACAAAGGAACACTAAAAGAATTACAAGACTGTATAACTTGGAGATTCAAACCTAGTTGAGGGAATAAGGAAGACTTCTGGGAGGAAATTACATTTAAACTCAGAAGACCATATAGTTTGTTATGATGTTGATAAAAATTTATTAGCTTGTCAGCTAATTTTTCATATAGTAAATATTTTATGTTCTTGCCACCTAAAAATTAGCCAGCCTTCATTCAGTAAAAATACTTTTTATCATTCTTAATAACCATATATATCAGATGGAGCTGTAACACAGGTAATAATTATGAAATGTAACCTAGACTAAAGACAATCAGTACATCTCAAGGTCAGTTAAGCCCAAGAAGAATTTCCTTGGAATCATAGAAAATACATTCACTTAAATATAGGCATTGACTTAATTTAAAATTGAATATATACTACAGAGTGCAGAACTGAGAAAAGAGAAAAATCAGGTTCCATTGATCAGTGTCATTTGAAACCTTGAAACCTGGAACTGTTTCTCTGGATTTTAGAATTATGTGAAGCAAAATATTCCCACATTCCTTTTTTTAACAAAAGATATTAAATATTTCTTCCCTTACAGTTATGAAGTCCATAGGTCCAAAATCAAGGTGTCGGCAGAGTTGTTTCCTTCTGGAGGGTCTGAGGGATAATTTGTTCTACACCTCTCTTAGCAATCCTAGGTTTGTAGCTACATCGCTGTAATCTCTGCCTCTGCCTTCACACAGTATTCTTCCTTGTGTCTTTCCTCATTCCTTGAGCTAGTTTGGTTTAGGTTTGATGTTTGAATACAAAGTGAATCCTATTTGATGATACATGAAATGATCCAAGTAGTTGTTATCAGGTTTTTCCTGCATAAAAAGCACCCTAAAATTTAGTGGTTTAAAACAAGAACAACTTATTATCCCTGGGATTCTTCAGGTGGATGGGCAATGTTTTTTGGGTCTTATCTTGGTTCATTGGTGAGGCTGCAGTCAGCTAGTAGGTCAACAGGGGACCTAGAATACTTGGGATGCTTAGGTCAGCTGGGCCTGTTTTTGTTTGTGTCTCTCATCTTCCATGAGGCTATTTTGGGCTTCTTCACATGAGAGACTCAGGGTTGAGAACAGTAAGACAGGGCACGCCCTTAAGTGGACAAGCACTTTACAAACCTCTCTTTGTGTCATCTCAGCTGATGTTACTCGAAGGGTGGGGAACCTGTGGCCTCAGGGATATATGTGACCTCCTGGATCCTTGGATGCCAAATTTGTATTCAGTCAAGGGGCTGCACTCGGGTATCTGGAGGGCCACATGTGGATACAGACTGAAGGTTCCCCACTCTGACACAGTGTAGAGTCAATTAAAATAAAATTAAACAAACAAATAAATAAATTTGAGGGGTAAATAACTCTATCTCTTGATTGCAAGAGTGGCAAAGTAGTATTGTGAAGAGTGTGCATACTGGGATGGGAGAAATGTGTAACTATTTTTGCCATATACCACAATGAGTGTTCAGGGTAAATAACAGAAGTGAACATAAAAAATATTTACAGAAAGAAAAATAAAGAATATAAAATTGCCAATGCAGCATAAAATGATGACATTTGCTAGACTCACAAGAAAAAATAGAAATAAGATGCCTTTCTTGTCACTTTAGATTTTCTTTTTTCAAGAGAATTGATAGTCTAGTTATATAATCTTTAGTGATTGACTAGTGCTCAGATTGAATTAAAATGGTAGTGTCTGGATTTTTGAGCTCTCATAGAAATTAGGTTTCATGGTCATATTTTCATAATACAAATAGACACTCAACTTTATACATCTTATTTTCACAAATTTTTATTATGTGTCTAGAATACAGTAGTCTCAATAAATATTTATTGAATAAATTAGGTGATTTTATGCTAAGCAAGGCGTAAAAACTCTGTAACAGTAACTTGTTTACTATTTTAGAAAAACCTACTTGTCCCGATCTCTAACCATAACCATTTTACCTCTTTTTTTGCCAATACTTCTTGGTTAATAGGTTATGTATGAATATTGACCACCTTCAATTTTTTTTACAGTTAGCAGTCATTTTGATGGGCCTTGATTATTTCCTATTATTCCAATTATTTTGAAGATAAATCTTAGAAATATTGTTGTAACCAATCAAAAGAAATGCTGCTTTCCCCCTTCAATCTTATTTCTAAATTTATCACTTCAGATTCCAAAAATTAGTTTTTCATATATCTTTAAATAAAGCTGATTGGGATATGACTGAATATATAGATTAAAAACAGAAATCCTTTTATTTTGGGGGGATACTGGTAAGTGCAGACCAGTGTCAGGGAGCATAGGTATTACCTATTTTCGGTAGGAAAAAAATACTAGAATATCACTAAATAATTCTGTTTTGAACTTTCTGGTGTGGTTACATTTCACTTTTGAAAACAAGAGTAAAAGGCCACTGCTGTCAAAAAGAGTGAAATGTAGAAAGTATCTGCCATATAGATTTGACATAAGACCATAAAATATTGAATTGTAAAATTTTAAAACAGATTTATGAGGGAAATGCTTCCACATAATTCCACTGCCCTGAATACCTTAAAAACTTGCTGAGATTTTAAAGTTTTCAAATTTAGGGAGGTATAGAGGAGAGGGATAGAAATTATTACCAAGATTTTACTTTATTGCTCACTGAATATTGTTCACTGTCTCAAAATACCTTGACACAGGTGACTGATTTTTACCATATAGTATTTCCTCAATAATGGTCCCATATTATACTGAGAGAATTTAAACTGTAAAATTCTGAAAATATTAATGAGTAAAATGAATTTAAGATTGCTTATGACTTTTTATTTAAAAGTTATATGTGTAACTCATGAGTGATCTTGGTAAAATAAAATTTTAGTTTTTCATAAGTAAATCATGAGAATCCCTGTTTGCCTCCTCCATCTTAGGCCAATACACAGAGATGCACACCGCTAAATATTGTGTTCCATCCAATTATAACTTTTCCTAGGCATTTATAAATGCTATATTTTCTATATTATATATATAAAAATGCATTTTTCAGCTATGAACATATATAGTATATTTTATAGTTTATGAATATGATTTTGTTCAGAAGTATCCATATATATGAGGTCATATATGCATATTATTTGTTGATTTGCATTTATAGAAATATTTATGTTGAAGTGCAATGCACAGAAGAATGCAGAAATCACAATTTGTCAGCTTAGTGATTGTGTAATCAATCACCACTTAACTCAAAATATAGAAAATTACCAGTAGGTGAAAATTTCTATCTATGTCCTTATCCAATGAATACATGTTCTCCCCTTCCCAAACTTAATCAAAATCAATATCATAGAGTAGGTTTGCATATATTTTTAATTAATTAATAATTTTGTGACTTATACATTATATAAATGAGGTTAAATTTTATTTCTGTATACCCTTCAAACATTTTTATTGTTAATGAAAATGTAACAATCTATTCCTTCTATAGCTGATAATTTCTGGGTTGAAAGAATGAGCCAAAGAACATTTTTATACATAATTTTTGGTAAAAACAAGCATTAATTTTCCTGGTTAATACTTAGAAGTAGAATTATTAGGTTACAGAATATACCTATGTCCCTCTTTAGTAAATAATACCTAAGAGTTTCCAAACCAATAGTACAAATTTGAACTTTCATCAGCAATATGGAGCAGTGGTCCCCAACCTTTTGGCACCAGGGACTGGTTTTATGGAAGGTAATTTTTTCATGGGAGGCGATGATGCAAGCTTTCTTCCCTCACCCACCTCTCACCTGCTGTGTGGCTTCCAGGTTCCTAAATTTCATGAGAGACACTTTTTCCACAGATGGGGGTGGGAATAGAGTTCTTCTGCCTGTTCCCTAACAGGCCACAGACTTGTACTGATCCATGGCCAGGGGTTGGGAACCTCAGATACAGAGCATATGCTAATGCTATACTATGTTGTTCCTGACATTTGGTATTGCCAGTCCTTTTAATTCTATTCATTATGATTTGTATACAATAATACACAGTTTTGTAGTTTTCATGTTAACTTCCTAAGGATAAATGAGCATTTTCTATTAATACACTGACCATTTTAAAATATATTTATGGAACATTTGAATATACTCTTTAAGGATTCATATTCACATCTGTTTACCAATTTTTCATAAGGTTATTGGTCTATTCTTGTGGATTTGTGGGAGGTGTATTGTATTCTGAATACGTATACTTTGTTGTCAATATCTTCCACCCTTGAAATTATTTTTCACTCAAACCTGGCTTATTCTGATTAATAGAACATCTTAAGCCTAATGTAGTTAAAGTATTCAGACATTTTAAGGAATTATAAATTTATTGTACTGTTTGTTATCTTTTTTGTAATCCAAGTTCATAAATATCTTTTAAATAAAATCTGGAATCTGATTTATTTACCTATTATAGTTAACTTTAAAATCCACCTATAATTTATTAAATTCTATTATTCTTATAGAGATACAATTAATGTAATGAAAAAATCACCTTTTAGTATATTCACAAAGTTATGCAACATTGACACTATTGAATTCCAGAATATTTTCATTAACCCCAAAAAACAAAGGAACCCATTAGCTAATCCTCATTTCCCTAACCTACTCAACCCCTTGCAATCATGAAACTGCTTTCTGTCTCTATGAATTTGTCTATTCTGAGTGTGTCATAAAATAGAATCATACTATGATTGGCCTTTTGTATCTGGCTTCTTTCATTTAGGATAATGATTTCAAGGTTCATCTGTGTTGTAGTGTATATTAGTCATCTGTATAGCTCAATATTACTCCATTGTGTAGATATGCCACATATTATTTATTATGTATTAACTAATAGATATGCAGGTTATTTGTATTTCAGGCTATTATGAGTAATGTGGCTATGAGCATTTATGCAAATGTTTAGTCTTTGCATATGTTTTAAATTATCTTTGCTATTGTTATGGTTTGAATGTGTCCCCCAAAATTTATGTGTTGGAAACAATTCCCAATGCAACAATGTTGAAAGGTGGGGTCTCATGGGAGGTGATTAGGTCATTGGTATTCTGCCTTCATAAATAAATTAATGTTGTTATCATGGAATGGGTTCATTATCACAAAAGTAAGTTTGTTACGCAAGTGAGTTTGCCCCTCTCTTGCTCCCTTGCTCTTTCTCATGCTCTCTTTCCCTTCCACCTTCCACCATGGGACAGCACAGCAAGAAGGCCAGATGTGGGCTTTGGAGTTCCCATCCTCTAGAACTGTAAGAAATAGATTTCTTTTCTTTATAAATGACCCAGTCTGTGGTATTCTGTTATTGCAACACAAGGCAGACAAAGACAGGTATATACCTAGGAATGGAATTGCTAGGTACTATGGTAACTCTATGTTTAACATTTTAAAAACTACCAAAGCATTTTAAAATTAGCTGTACCATTTTACGTACTACAATCATGCATGAGAGTTTCAAAATCTGCACATCCTCATCAAAACTTGTTATTCCTTGTCTTTTTGATTGCTGCCATCCTAATGTATATGTGGTATCACTTAGATACACATACACAGTATATAGAAAACATAGAAAGTCTCCTGACTCTTTGGCAGGCTCCTGCCACAAGACTATTAATTTAAACATAATTTGCAAAATCCTCAGTTTCTGGAAAATGCTAGAACTTGAAACTATACTCACCAGCATTCAGAATAGTATTCTCTCATGTATCATATAACACATGATATTCTATCATGTTATACTAACCAAACAAATTTCAATGTTGATGAATTAGGTATTCTCCTAACTTGTTCACAACTCTCTAACCCTCTCTAATCCATTAGAGTTTTGTTTTTTTTTTTTTTTTCCATATAGCATTTTCAATTGGAAAGAATAAAGAGGCAATGTAGATTCATGTACCCTTGGTCATTTAAACTGGTCATGAGTATAACAGTGAGAGAAATGGCAGGAGAGAGAAACTCCCAAAATATTATTTAGCTAATAGGTTGAACAAATGTCTTTTCATCCATAGCTCAAATACTTGTCTATATAATCTCAGTCTTTGTTCACAGCATTAGTTCTTCCTAATCTCTTTATCAATTACTCCTCTATTTTGTAGTCACAAGACTGATATAACTACACACTCTTTCTCTGTCATTCTTATTTTATTTTTGCTTATAAAATAAGGTATATTCTTCTTGACCCAAACAGGTCTTATGGACAGAATCTGTTGCTGATTGAATACATATTATTTTATCAAAATTATTTTTAAATAAAACATGCAAAATATTCCCAAACATGACCATATATAGAGCAACTGACAGGTTTCCTTCCCCATACATTATTTAACCTAATGATTTATATTTATTTAAATACTAATTTCCCTTCTGAATCAGGACTATCTTTGAATTATATATTATTCTCCTTTTTTGTATAGATTATATGCTTTCCTTTGCTTTCACCAGAAATTCTCTGATGATTTGCTGTTATTTTAGCAATCCAATTCCCAGTTAAACACAGTTGCCTCTATGCAATACTTCATTCCGTTCTTCAGTAAACTAGAGGAAAGCAATCAAAATCAGTGCTGTCACCTTCTTTCCTCATTCATGTCTATCAGAGATCAGTACCTCTCCTTAGAATTCTTAAAACTTATGGGCATAATGAGATAATGTTCCATTTATTTTAAGACTGCTACTTTTAAAAAGTTTGACATATATCTATTTGAGCTTTATTTAATCAGAATAACTCCTCTGTTTATTGCCATAACTAGTTATACATTGCTGTTGCTATATTTAGCTTGAGAATAAACAGTGAATACAGCAGTAGTTATTCAAAACTGTTCTACTGAAATGTAAAATACGTGTGGTGAGTAAAACTATTCTTTTATTCACATGCTAACTTTTATTTTATTCTATTTATTTTTCAGTATATTTATAGGACACAATATGAGGTTTTCATGTATGATTACATTGATTTGTTAAAAGCTATCTTTTTGAATAATTAAAAATGAGATAAAATTAAGCAGAGATAACCAAAATTGGGTTAATTACAAATGACATTTATTTGAAAAATGATTGTAACTATACATATGGTAATGTATAATTTAGAATTTCAGAAAACATATATCTGACTGAGTCTTCCACTAGCTGATCAGATACCCAGCACCTGAAGCCAGTCAGAGGAGAAGAGTGATTAAACAAACTTTATAATCTTGATGTTGCTAAATTTTCTCTTTTCATGTTTGTAAGTTTGAGTTATTGATTTAAGTCAAAACTAAAAGAGCTGGAAAATATTAACAGCTATTGGGTCCATATTATACAATATCAATTTTTCCCATTTATGTTGGGAACTTTTATTTGAATGTATAACATACATAGATATACATTATGAGCAACCATTATGCCAAATGATTATAAAATGATAATTCTGCCCAACTAATCTAGGAATGGACAATTTTGGAAGCTTCAAAGAGCTTAAATATTTTTTTTAGTTTTTTATTTAATCTATTCAAATAAGTCTATTTTGTGGATGGTTCTAACTATTTCCACTGGTATTTTTCTAAATTTTTGACAGGTTGACCTTGAATTGTCTCACTTTTTGTTTCACCTAAATGGACTCAGTAATTCAGGCAAAAGATATGTTTATCTCTCCATCAATAATGACCCAAAACCAGTAATAAAATTACTTATACAAATTTTTCTTATTAATAGATATTTTCAAAGGCATCTACTTCAAATGATACTTTGAGAATCTGGTAATAAAGTAGCATTAGCATTAGACTGAAGAATAGATTGCAAGATATAAAGTCTAAATCAAAACACAGAAACAATAAATAAGTTCAATTTGTTTTAAAATTTCCCTTTCATTATCAGATAAATATTTATAAGAAACCAAAATATCATCGTGTACTGAGTAAAGGAAAATGACTTTGGTGAATGACATTGTGCAACAGAGAGCAGAGTGTAGCAAAAGGGGAAGGGACTCGTATTAAATCTACGTGTGAAAAAGGTCAAAGCGATTATTGAGATTTCAAATTGTTCTTTCTTTATGATATCCCAAGAATATTCTCCATTATTTTAATATCATACTGCACTATAATGGAGAAATTTTAGAGCTCTCAGAGTTTACCATGAATATTTGGAGAAAGAAACCAATAGCTGAATATATATAAGTGCTATAATAAATGTTTGGCTCTAGTACAGAAATAAAGTCACTAATGGGTTCCAGGCCTGAGAAGAAAGCACATTTTCATAGTACACAGCATGTCTGAGGAAAAAGTATTTTTATATAATCATAGTATTGTTCACTATAAAATATTGTTCATGTTCATCTTTTGTTTCTACAGTCAGATTTCTTTGGTATCAGTCATGGATCCTACACTTACAGAGTTGTTGCTTGGTGTAACTAAATTCTTCGCTTTTTTCACACGTAAAGTGGGGACACTTAACTCATAGAATTGTGTGACTATTGATTGTAATGATGGAAAGAATTTAGAATTGCCTGGTATCTAAAAAGCACTTAGTAAATGTGCAAACATGGGACCAGGAAATTAAGGAGGCCCCTGTACAATATTGTACGGTCATTGATCTATATATAAAAAAAGCAATTTCTCTCTCTTAATTATACTGCAGAATAAAATCAAACTCCATTTTACCTTTATATAATAATGTATGCAAGAATTTTTCATCATACTGCTTTAAGGATACTTACTGTCAACAGGTGTCAGAAAGATGGGATTTACTGATACTAACACACATTTTACTCAACTACAATGATGATATAGTGATTATTAAACTCATCAAAATTAGTTTTAAAACTGACAGTAGCTCATATTACAGAGTAGAGCTGCCTTGAAAGTGTAAAAAGACTGAAGGTTTAAATAAGGAAGAAAAAAAAAAAGAGCTTAGTGATGTTGGATCATTAAAAACATTCTGTAATAATTTATTTTAATTTTTGGACCACTTCAAAAAAATGCTTACTGGGTCTATCTGAATTCTGGAAAATTCCAACACATATTTGCAACTATTTGGGGGGACTGTATTAGTCAACTCTGGCTGCCACGATAAAAATACCATAGACTGTGGAGCTTCAGCAGGGGAAATTTGCTGAATTCTCAGAGATCTGGAGGATGGGATATCCAAGACTGAGGTGCTGACTAATTTGGCTCCCAGCAAGCACTTTCTTCCTGGCTTTCAGACTGTTGCCTTCTCCTCACTGTGTGTTCGCATTGCCTTTCCTTGGTGCATGCACACAGACAGAGGAAAAGAGCAAGCCTTATTGGTTTCTTTTCTTATAAAGGCAGTTATCCCATTATGAAGTCCCCATTTTCATTACCTCATCTAATACTAGTTAGTCCCCAAAATCCCCCTCTCCAAATACCATCACATGGGAAATTAAGACTACAAGATATGAATTCGGGTGGGACACAAACACAGTCTATAACAGGGAATCTAGATGTGATGATTTACAGCTTTGAGGGTTAGGATCAAATCTCCACAGTAATGTCTGAAAGACTTTCTCATAACAAAGTCCCTGCTTAACAAAGCTCTCTTATTAAATTGAACTGGTACCTTCAGGAAAATATTAGGGAGTAAGGAACAAAAGCCTACTACGTGCCCTAAGAGCACAGTTCCATCTCCTATAGAGATTTAATTCCTACTAAGGTATATGCAGTGAGTCCCACATTTGATTGGTTATCAGATTCAAGTCAAAAGTTAAATGATTTATGGATAAAAGTAATAAAATGTTTTTTAAAGAGGGAGGAAGTATAAAAAACTTGAACAAAGAGTCTGCTTAAAAGGTCAAACTACATGCTATTTGGTTGTGTTCATTGAAGTATTAAAATAATAATACACAAATGATACACAAAGTCTTGGTCACTTGGTCAGATAAAAAAAACAAAATGCAAAAAGAATGGATTATCCAAAGTCCTGTGATGTAGATAAAGGACTTATGAAAGTTATTATAGTTCTGTCAGACCAAGATTTATGAAGACAATGTGGATATGATGTGTCTGATTCTACAGAAAGAAGTGCTAGTGATTGAAATATTTTGAGGAGGTTCTGAGTTAATATGATTTATAAAAACAAAAACATTTATTGATATATAAAATGCACTGACAAAATCATCATTGGAATTAAAAGCCAGGTGCCATTTTAACTGGAGGAGGACCATCGACAAGTTATACCTAATATATTTGAAAATAAGCAGTGGGAAGGAAAAAGTCTCCTAAGTCAGAGAGAGGCTCTTGGAGGTTTTTTAATTTCAGAAATCAAGGTGGGAATAGGAATTCCATGAAGAGGAGGGAAGCTTCATAAATCTGGCCTAATTACAACCTCAATATTTTTGTTTACTAAGCTAGAACTCAGACATGAAAATATTCTGAGTATCCATTTATTCAGGGACAGGTTTTTATGATGTTAAAAGAAATGGAATCAGAATTGTGTAGTCTGAAATACTAACATACCAAGCTAAAAGAAGAAAACTACAAAAAAAATATGGAACTCAGAATACCTGAATATATAAAATGAAAGTGTAGCCTACAGCACAACTTCCTAGCTACTCATTACCATGAATAAATATTTATATTCAATATACAATTAGTAGAAATGATCCAGATTGTAGAAGATCAGAGGCTAATGCCCATGGGCAATCAATGGTTTGTAATTAATGAATGCTACTTTGGAACTCATTTCTGTACAGAATTTCCTTTTATAATCAGTCAGTCATTATGACCCCATAAAAATTTTGGAATGTAATCACTGAAGCTTGTGTATAATATTTTTTTTTTACTTAGTATGAGGGTCAAAAGGGAAGCAAATACCCTTGATAATGACCACACTTGGTATGAACAAATTACTTAAACATTAAATTATACTGATAGAGGTATAATTATGGCATTATTATAGGACACAATGAATTCATGTGGAATAAATATTTTGATAATATTGACTTTGTAACTGATTTACCTGATAAATTGAAATGATAACCCCTACTGCTCTCTAACACATAGAAAACAATTGTCCAATTTATATAAGGTAGATAATAAAGTCACAAAATAGCAATTTAACCTGTATGATGAAAGCAATACAGATTTTTATCAAAAGGTGAAGAACAAATTATTCCATTGTTAAATAATATGAACCTTTATCTCTGAAGGAGTATAAAAGACTACAATTTATTTACCTGATATTATTTTCCTCAATCCACTTATCCCATTGGATATTTGACATAGGCATTGACATAGTAATAAAAAATAGTTTGGGATGTTATTTGGGATATAATCATTATTTTGGAAAGTTTATAATTTAAAAAGCTAATGAGATAATAAGGTGACTTGGAAATGGCAGGTTGACAAGTATATTTAAGTACAGTCATGCATCACTTAACACTATATTCTAAGAAAAGCATCCTTAGTCAATTTTGTCATTATGCCTGCATCATATCGTACTTACACAAACCTACATGGTATAGCCTACTACATACTAAAGCTGTATGGGATAGCCTATTATGTGTAAGCTACAGAGCTCTACAGCATGTCACTGTACTGAATATTGTATGAAATTGTAACACAGTGGTATTTGTGTATCAAAGCATATCTAAATATGGAAAAGGTAGAGTAAAAATATGATATTACAATCTTCTGGGACCACCCTTATACATACAATCTGTTGTTGACTGTGCCTTACTGTATTGGATTTCAGGGGAGGATGAGACTTTAATCTTACTTATAAAAGAATCTCATGAGGAACCATTGAAATACTCACCTACAATTCAACGTGGCCTACAATATCTGCTAAGAGTGGTGCTAGGACTGGTTTAGACAAATTACCAAGTTGATTAAAGTGACGGAGGGAATATTTCTAGAGAATGATATATTACACTATATTATTACAATTTATATATGACTAACAGCTTATTGCACTGACTAAGCAAGTTCATATCAGTTGGAATTGCTCTATGCCCTGCCCTCAACTTGTTTGGGAGTGGTCACAGGTGTTTCTCTCTTTTTACCCCAGCAGCCAATTAACTGAACTGATTCTTCACTTTCATGAGCTTGTAAAATTGACATATGACTTTCCAGGTATGTTGTCCTGTAGTTCATTGATGCCCTGTTTGTTTACAAATTTTAAATTATTTCTCCATGTGTTTTATTTTGAATAATTGTTATTTCCCTAAGTCTGGGTGAACTAATCATTTGTTGGTTACTTGTTAATCACACGAGGTAGTTTTCCTCTCAGACATTGTAGTTTTGGCTCTGGAAGTTTGATTTTATTTTTTATATCTTTCTTGTTTCTGTTTAACTATCACACTATTTTCTAAATAAGTATTTTTACCAAATAGAATACAGTAATAATATGTTTTAATATTCTCGCCTACTATTTCTTTCATCTCTGTCATTTCTTGATTTGTTTCTATTGATTTTTCTCCTCATTATGAGTTGTATTTTATTGCTTTCTTGAATTCATGGTGACATTTTATTGGATGCCAGGCATTACAATATTTAACTTGTTTGTGCTACACTTTTTTTATATTCTCATTAATACTCTTGAGCTTTGTTCTGGAATATTGTTAAATTATTTGAAACTATTTGACCCTTTTGAAGCTTGCTTTTAAGATTTATTACATAGCACCAGTGCAACTTTGAGTCATGAGCTAATTTTGTCCCGCTACTGGAGGCATAGTATTTCTTAGTGCACTACCTGATGCTTCCTAAATTACTTTGTTTTTTCAGTCTTGCTGTTGGGGATAAGAATGATTTCCAGTCTTGTGTGAACTCTTAGGATTGTTTCCTCTAAATCTTTCACATGGTTCTATCCGTGACCAAGTGTAGTTTCCTCACTTGGATAGATTAATACAAAATTAGTCATGACTTCAGGGAACCCTCTGCAGAGCTCCAGAGCTCTCTCTGTGAAGGCCTCCTATCTCCAGTCCTGTCTCCTAAATGCTCTTACTACCTCCCCTTCCTGGATCCCTACATTGTTGTCTTCATCTTAGTCCAAGGCTTAGACTCATTTCCATTTTCCTGCATTGTGGTGTGAATGTACAGATGCTCTGCCACTTCTAATAGGGTTACATCTTGATAAACTTATAAGTTGAAAATATCATAAGTTGAAAATGAATTTAATACACTTAAACTACCAAACATCATAGCTTAGCCTAACATATGGTAAACATGCTCAGAAAACTTACATTAGCCTACATTTGGGCAAAATCATTTGGCAACACAGTACACTGTAGAGTATTAGTTGCTTACCATCATGATTGCATGGCTGATGTGGAACTGTGATTCACTGTCACTGCCAACATTGTAGAAGTGTATGATAACACATATCATTAGCCTGGGAAAAGATCAAAACTCAAAATTTGAAGTATGGTTTCTACTGAATGTATATTGCTTTTATACTATTGTTAAGTGAAAAAATTGTCAAACACATGAAGAAATGCTCAACATCACTAACCATCAAGGAAATGCAAATTAAAAACACAATGAGATAGCACCTTATCCCTGTTAGAATGACCATTATTAAAAAGTCATAAAACAGTAGGTGCTGGTATGCACGCAGAGGACACTTACACACTGCTGATGATACTGCACATTAGTACAACCTCTGTGGAAAACAGTATGGAGATTCTGCAAAGAAATAAATGTAGACTTACCATTTAACCCAGCAATCCCACTATTGGGTATCTAGCTAGAGAAGTCATTTTATCAAAAAGACATGACACATGCACTTGAATGTTTATTGCAGCACAATTCGCAATTGCAAAAATGTTAATTCAATGTAAGTGCTCATCATGTGATGAGTGAATAAAGAAAATGTAGTGTGTGTGCGCACACACACACATAAACATACACACACACACACATATACACCATGGAGTACTACACAGCCACAAAAAGGAATGCAATAATGTATTTTGCAGCAAGTTGGGTGGATTGGAGACCATTATCCTAAGCGAAGCTTCTCAACAATAGAAAAACAAGCACCACATATTCTCACTAATAAACGGGAGTTAAGCATTGGGTACACACAGGCACCCTGAGAAATGTAAAGGACATTGGAAACCGAGAAGGGGAAAAGGTGGGGGGAAGCAAATTATAAGAACTTACCTGTCTGCTACAATGAATGCTATTTTTGTGATAGGCACACAAAGTCCTGACTTAAGCATTACATTAAGTATCTATGTAGCAAAACATTTGTACCCCCTTAATATTTTGGAATAAAAAAATTTGCAAGTTGAACTAGTGTAATTCAGGGACTGCTTGTTCTCTCAATAAAGCAAGCTGTGCGCACTCATAGGGTTCACCTCTTCCTTTTGCTCAGGGATCAGTGTCCTGTGCATGCGGCCTCTTGACTTAGTATCTCAAAATCATTGTTTCAAATATTGTCTATATTTTTATTTGTTTCAAGTAGGAGTATATACAGTCTATAATGTTATACCATCTTGTCCAGAAATAGACATTCCTTTATTATATTTACATTTATACTGAGTTTAATTTTTAAAAATATTTTTGAATATGTCCTACACATCTAATGTCTTATTATTAATATTTCATGTGGAAAATTGTTGGATATTATGGAAAATTATAGGTTTCATTCATTAGTTCATTCAACAATTATATATCACTTTTTCACATATATACTAAATTATCAAGTATCTGTGAGAGGATTTTTACAAGGTTTTCCCCTTAATAAGTTTGCAGACCAGTGGTAAAACCAGACAAGTGTATGAACAAGTATCTTTTGGTTACTCCTGCCAGGGGAAACAGAAAAAAATCTATGCCATCATAATTCTTTTTATTTCCCCTTTCACTGGCTGGTAGGATTTTTTAACAGGTGAAAAATACAAAGAGAGTCTTTAAGGAGAATAAAATAAGCTGTAAACAAAAAGACAAGAAAGAAACGAGTATAAATGGGTGCAGGAGGTGGGGCATTATGGCAACCTAATGTTATTGTTGTATAGACTATATGAAGGAAAATATAAGAAAGCAAGTCTTTATAAGGAAGTAAAATAATATGGAAAGAGATTCATATCCCTTTTTGGTATTGGGACTACATTTGTGGAGAGTTGAAGACTATGGAAAGAGAAAGAGTCAGAATTAGGCTGAGGCGCAAGTATTTTGTCAAATGTTTGTACAGTGAGAGATGCCCATAGTAAGGAGACCAAGAGGGAAGTAATGAAATTAGGATTTCTTAAGGTTCTCATCCTGATGTTACTGCAGGAGAATAATTTATTATTAATAAAATTTAAAAGGGAAAAATCAAAAGATTAGCTATGGTAAAATCAAAACACAGAGATATAGAGATGTAATCATCCCTCAGTATCTGCAGGGAATTGGTTCCAGGACCCCTGTGAATCCTCAGGTGCTCAGGTCTCTTATATAAAATGATGTGATATTTGCATGTAACCTACACATATACTCTCACGTACTTTAAATAATCCCTTGATTATTTATAATATCTAATACAATGTTAAAGCTATGTAAATAGTTATTACATACATTGTATTTTTTAATTTGTATTGTTTTATTTTTGTACTGTTATTTTTTATTATTTTCTTTTCCGAATATTTTTGGTGCATGGTTGATTGAATCTTCAGATACAGAACCTACTGAAACTGAGGGCCAACTATAATATGTAGTTACTATGTAGACAACATTAGATTGTTAAAGTAATTGTGTCAATAGGGAGTCTACCTAAACAATGGTGTGTCATTATTAGAAAACTAGTTAAGATTGTGGCAGATTGTAAGAAAAATGAGTACTACAAACTTACTCTCAGAGTTTAGTTTGAGCTCAATTTTCTTCCTAGGTTTTTAGCTCAAATAAACCTGTCTGTTTCAGTTTATGAGGAGAAACAGGTGCTATAAATAAAGAAAATATTAAATATTTTAGAAATATGGTATATTAGAGTAGTCATCTAACCAATGAATTTTGTTTTGTTACTTGCTAACATTGTTCCTTGCTAGACACTATTTTCTCCAGTGTCATGTTGCTGATAGTTGAACACAACAAATAACATGTTTTTGAGAAGTAAGCTTTGTGCAGGTGACCTAGAAGTGAAAGACTAATGTTGCTCTGCTAGTCTTCTAAACATCTATTCCCCTGCCTGAATGGTTTGTAATATCAAAAGATTGATAGATGTGTGTTTATGTATGTTTACTTTTCTCCCTGGGCTTTTGTTTGTCCAAAGGTTGTGACAAACATTTTGAGAGAAAACTGTTTTCATTTAACTTGGGGAGAGAAAAAAAAAAAAAAAAAGAAACCATGTCAACTCTAATAAAAGTCAGCATACAGCATATAGCAATAAATGAGTAGCACGCTCTCTGTAAAATCTCGATATTTTTGAAAAAGATTTTTATTGTTTTCAGGATTCCAAAAACATCAAAACTGAAATAATATATTTTCTGGTCATGAAATATCAACTCAGAAATGTTAAAATTCACTGCTTCCCATTCTGCTTTCTCTCATTCTTACAAGGGTTTTAATTCAATGGCTACTTATGGTTATGCTGCTCTTACTGTTAATAAAAGATTGATTGGAAGAGATGCTTTAATAAATTATGGATTTTTCTAACCCAGAATCATTCTTTTTGGAAAGGATAGGGATTGTCTACTCAAGAATCCCAAGTATAAAGAAAAAAAAAAGTAATTATTGCAAGCACAGCAGAGATCTTTATGATTAGACCTAGAAATTGTAAGGCTCCAAAGTCTCTAAAACTGCTGGTAACAAATACTGATGTTACACACTAAATAATGTCAAATCATTACTTTAGTTCTTTATGAATACTGGTTTCAGAACTAAATCATCACCATGTAAGGTATCCTGTGTATAGTCTTCTTTTCTTCTCTTCTTCTCTTCTTGAAGTAAATGATGATTATTGGCTTGAGTAACATAAATGACTAAAATTTTGTAGACATTCTACAACCTATTTCTTCCAAATCATGGTATTTGTTTTTATTAACCATCCTACAACACTCAAACATATCAAGCTAATTTTCTTCTAATAAAATGCAAGGCTGGACTTCACAGCACAACTTGGTAAAAGACGAACAATTGGGCATTAGTACTATTCCTCCATTGTTAATTCTTTTCATCACCTCAAGGAAATGGTGCAACATGATATTATATTTTTCAACAATAGCACATATGGCAATAACATTGATCAGGTGTCAGGGAGATGGTAGAGGGGTAGGGGAGGAGGAGGAGATGTGTATATTCATACCTAATGGGTGCGGTGTGCACTGTCTGGGGAATGGACATGCTTGTAGCTCTGACTCCAGTGGGGAAAAGGCAATATATGTAACCTAAACATTTGTACCCCCATAATACTCTGACATAAAATAAATAAATAACCAAATATATGTATATATGTTCAATATTAGACTTAGTAGAAAGAAATTTATTGTGGCTAAACTGTATTAGCCCATTACAGACACTTGGTCTGTTGATATTTTTGTAAATATCATACCTTACCATACATTATTATTAAATGTGAAAAATTCTTTAAAAAATTGGCCAAGTTTAAGGTAGAATACGAAGAGTATTTTTAATATTCCTTCTTTTTATTTTAATTCCCTTTTATAATAAGCTATTTAGCTTGTAAAGAACAGAAATATATGTATGTGTCATAAATGCTGATGTGGTAACTAAGAAACCTTTCTGATGTCATGTAATGATCTCTGCTTCCTAGAATCCATATTCCTGCATAGTCTCTTCCCACGTGTACTACTGTACCAGCTTTAGTCTTTGCAAACAATAACATATGGTAGAAATGATGGTATGTCACTTCAAATATTAGGTCATGCAAGTCCAGGGGTTTTTTCCTGGGTTGTTCTTCCATGCCATCTCTCTTTAATCACTGACTCTGGGCGGGAAATCAGATGCCATGTTGGGTAACTTCAGGAAGGGGCCCATGTGACAAAGAACAGATGTCTGTCTCAGGCCAACAGATAGGGAAGACTGAGGCTTTACAGCAGCCACATGAGGATCCTGGAAGTGGATATTTTGAGGACTGCCAAAAGACTTGTGAGACAACTCAGAGTTTATCATTCCCAAGTTAATCCTGAGCTGACAGCTTGACTGCAACATCATGAGACACTTTATGCCAGAATAATCTAAGATGCTCCCAGATTCTTGAGCCACAGAAATTAAAAGATAATAGATGCCTGTGGTCTTAAGATGCTAATTTTGGGGGAATTTATTATACAAAAATAAGTCACTAATGTAGCTGTCTTCATAAGCACTCTCCAAACTCTTTAGCCACAGTGTAAACTGCTTTAATGTTATTTTTAGCATAATATTTTCATAGCCCTTCTCTTTAATATGAAATTCTGGGGGTAAGGCGTTGCTTTAGAATCACAATCATTTTCTGAGCTATATCCTAAGGGGAAGTGGCTTGATTGTCTTTTTCTCTGTATACCCCCGTTATATTCATTGTAAGGAAAGAGCCTAAAACCTTATCTGTGCTCACTGGACTGTCAAAATAATGTATTATTCAAGTAACCATGTGTAACACCTGTATTCTACATAACATAATTTTAAATAATACTGCCAATTTTTCCTTTCTCTTTTTAGGTACATTTGATATAAATAAGAGGACTTACTCTAATCTAACATACTTTATGAATCAAAGTAATAAAATTGATATCCATAACTCAACATAAATAGAACATTACTTGATAAGATTACTGCTTCTGATGGGACTGAATCTTATACAATTTAGTGAAACTTCTCTAATAAAAGGAATATGAAAGTTTCAAAACTAAATTATTTACAAGGATCTGAAAGAAAATGACCCAAGTGACAAACTTTGTCAGTTTCATGGTGAATTTACCCAAGAACATCAGCAATACTGTTTAATCATCCCCAAGGTTATACTTTATAACAGACTTTTTATTTATACTTCCCTACTTAATTTTATAATTCTAACATAAATGTATGAATTCCCAAATATATTGTTTAATTTTGCTTATTTTTAAGCAAACAATGCTTTAAAAAGTGGTATTAAATTTATAGTTTTCTATTACTTGCTTTTTTCTCCACTCAAGATTATGTTTCTAAAATTGGCTCATGTTACTGTATGATTTTAAAATATAGCAACTGTTTATAACTAATAATTATTTTAAAATATTATGATTCATGGAGATTGCCTGAAGCATATGTTATCAGTTATTCCTTTAATTATTCTGACTTTTATCCCTATACCTACCACATCATCAAAAGTGAGAGTGCAGAAATATTTTGCTTTCACCTTTCACACTGATGTCATCATGTATTGAACCAAATGTGATTTTGTTCAGCCTGCAGTAATTTTATAAGAAATACTCATCAGAAACTCATATGATATTTATTTTAGGTATGCTCTGGAAGATGTGATGAACTTGTTACAGAGTGGCTTGTCATGTAACACACTGGAATTATTTCAATAAACATTTAGAACCAGCAAATATCTCCTGGCTTTTATAATCTGGTCTATATTTTATGACATGGGCACTATAAATATTTCTTTCATCTAATTATGCCTCTCTCTATTGCCTACTAGGAATTTCAAAGCCCAATTAATAGTACATTTTTAACAATTGTAGAGGATGTTGCGGCATACATTTTATGAACTAAAATCAGATTTATTTTCATTCATTGTTCTGCTCATATATCCCTTTGACTCAATCTCCTTCTTTTTATGTTGTATTTCTACATCTTTCACTTTTATGTCTAAACTATTTGTGGGAGCTACAGAAAAAATTAAATTTCTTGCTGTTTTAAATGTATTTCTTGTTTTGATCAACCCTTAGATTTGTATGTTAGACTAAATATCTAGAAATTTGTAAGCGTCCTTTATACTTTTTGTTTGATATATATGAAAAGCCGTGTGATACACATTAAATCTAGAATATAAATTCTTTTTTATTCTGTAGAAAATCATATTAAAGATTTTATTGGCTCATGTCTTTTTATTTAGGGTGCTTCTAGTTATATTATTCATTGGGTCTCTGAAATATTCTTAGTTAAAATGTCGAGAAAGTGTTTTAAGTATGTACTTTAAAAAGTCATATTTCAAGACTATGCTTTTTGACAGCTGTGAAATAACAATGTAATTGCATCATAACTGTGAAATATGACTTTTTCTTGCTTGTAGAAAGTGGATATTTTGCCAATGCTGACATGTATACAACAACTTTAGGGCATCCCATGCTTCCTGATTAATTAAGTCCCAATACCCACCTTGTCAGATTCATTGATATTTCATCCAATACCTGAGATAAGCAGATTACATATATAAAATGAGAGCAGATAGTTTGAAAAATGCAAATGTATTTTTTTACAATTAAATATTGGAAGGCCCTCTATATAGAAAAATGTATATTAGGTTATTTTATGCTAATAAGCCATTTTGCTAATTAATATATTTTTATTTTCTTCATTGACAATTGTGGCAGACAGCAGAGAGTTCATGCAAATGAATAAAGCCATCCTAATATATTAATTGAAAAGTTTTCACTTGTCCCCAAATGGCAGTTTAAATCCTTAACTTACATATCATTTACAAGGAAAAAGATAATGTAAGTAATCATTTGAGAAAAATGAACTTTAGATACAAATAATTCAGTAATAAGTTTAGTTATGTTATCATCAAAGCAATGCAAATGCCATTGATTCATATTTTCTAATTCATTTGATAAGCACTTTAGATTAGAAAGTAGAACATCAATTGTAGCAATTTTGTAGTTACATGAGATCTCTTTAGAATTTTAACACAGTAAGAGCAATTTTTGAAAGCAGAATTTGATTTATAATTAAATTTTTCTTCTTTTAAAAGAAAGTTTAATTTGGGGGGAGGTATGTCACATCTACCTTTTACATTATTCTTGTTCTTTAGAACATAAACATAAATCCTCTTCTTTACCCCAAAAACTATGGGATAAGATAAATATATAGCAGGCATCTATGGCACAAGAACAGAAGAGCATGTGCAGCCACCTAGTAGAAATGATAGTTAAGGCAAGACTTCAAGCAGGTATATGATTTTACCAAGTTAAGAAAGATGGAAATATATGGGAGCATTTAAGCCATAAAGAATAATATAATTAAAAACATGCAAATATGAAATAGAATAATGCATTTAAGTTCTCTAGTATTACTAGAATTTAAAGTGTGAGATATAGAATAATGGAAGATGAGTTTGGCTGGAGAAATAGAAGTCCTAGGGTGAGATCTTCAAGAGTTTGAAACATATTCTGAGACCAGAGATTACTAAAACTTAAAGTTCCTCCAAGTTGCCATGGACCTTAAAAGAAATATTGGCTTTTTCTTGTTCCTGACAACTTTCCACATAAATCTAAATCCCAAGTTAATTTCTTAAAATGTATTTAAAACATTTTTAAAAATCTTTATATGTATCAAACTATCATCATAAAACATAAAGTACTTAAAATATTATTTCCTGATCACTAAACAATTAATATGGTTGTTAACAAATATTTGGATTTCAAATAGTAAATCTATGCATTTCTCACTATACTAGAAGATTTACATTTAAAATACATACCACAAATAAAATATAACACTAATTTAAATTTATTATGGGAGGATTCAGGAAAAGTTTAATAAAAATAAAACACTTTCCTATACTGAACCATTTAAATTCACCAAGTGTGATGGGACTGATATTAAGGAAACTGAGACGGAAGGAGGCAAGGAGTAGAGAAGCAGTCAGTGTCACTAATTGCAAAAGGTGACATAAAGAAGAATTGTTTGGTAATAAAGGGCAACTTCAGGTAAACTATTAGACCCAGAGGAACCACCATTTTTTCCTTATCATTTTGCTACTTCTATAGACACTCTAGAACAGCAAGGTTCAAGGAAGGTGCATGAGACTTTGATATGAAAATTATTGCAAAATGGAAATCTCTTCCCATTCACACTTTTTTATGTCCTTAAAGATTTTTGTATGGTTTTCTAAGTGTGGCAACCCTGGAAATATATGCCTCAGACCTCCCTTCAACAGAGAATCTTTCCAAGGAGTAGCTGACAGGCCTCAAGTGCTATAACTTTAGGATCCACTACCTTGTTTACACCAAGGCCATACACCTTCAAGTTGCTTCTAGCCTATAAGTGAGGAAGGACAGCAAGGGAACTACAGTCAGCCATTTCTGAGCCTCCAATGAACAGCCTGTGCTTTGGGGCTCCCTGTCAACTAGCCAAGCTTTTCTCAGAGTTTGAGGCTCTTTATGTACAATCTTTCTTCCTTCTCTTTCCTTCTTCATTCACAGGTGTCCAGATATCAGATCTGCATTGTGATCCAAATAAAGGTGATACCCCGCACACACTCCTTCTCCCTTTCTGCTTTACTTTTACTGGTGTTTCTCTCAATAAATCTGTTGCCCTTTTAATTCTTTCTTGGTGTCTGCTTCCTGGAGGATCTTAACTGTCACAGTAAGTGACATAAAACACAATATTAAAAGAAGGCTTTTTGCCATATAGCAAGCATGTTTGAAGACGATACTCTCTCAGCATTATATTTGCATGGCCCATGCATTTCTTCAAAGTAGACAGCAACTATTGTTTGACTGTATGCCTCTTAGAGTTATCATCACCTTCTTCCTCAAGCCAGGGATGTATATCCTCCTGAACAAGTATGGCAGTTAAATGTACCAGCATGAGAAGTCAAGAGCTCTTCAGCTTCTTTTTATTCATGTCTTTAAAGTTAACATCCTTCTTCAAGAACAATTTTCACTATATCCTCGACCACCTTTACAAAGTCTTTCAAATCAACCACAAACTATGATGTTAGTTTCTTTTATTATATATCCCTTGGTGTTAGTGGAGAAAAAAATATTTGCCATGCATGTTCAGCGAATTCTAAAGCATTTTTTAATGTTAAATATTGCAAAAAATATTTTAGTAAAGGTTTATGTTTTACATCTGTACCCAACACCTTGTTTTGCATAAGTAATTGAAAGCAATAAGTCTTAACAACTGTGATAACCTAATGAATTGTAAACTCATGGTTCATGGGTCATAAAAGCAATGCCATAGTTGGAGGGAAGATAATCACTTGGATGTTAGTCTATATTTTACATTCCCAGTTGAATGTTAAGAAATCAAATATCTAGGGCCTTGTCTATAATATTTTTTTTCCCTTTGGCTGATATATTCCTACCAAGGGTAAGATAAATAACTGTACATATTTCTCTAAAGTTCTGTTTTGTCAAGCAGGCTTTGAGAACCTCCAGTCACCTAGCAATTTCCTTTGGCCATTTCTTTGAGTAAATAGTTCTATGAGGTTTTTTGTTTCGTTTTGTTTTGTTTTTAAGAATCCTAGGCTATATTGGTTTTTGACATAGTTTTAGCCCCAGAAACAGTAGAGTCAACCAGTTAGAAATCTTTGTAACCAAACAATTTCTTCTCCTTAGGAAAAAAGCTCCAGGACAGTATCTGCTTCCCAAACAATCCTGATTTATCTACAATAAAATTTTGTTTAGCAGTATAGCCTTTTCTGAATTTTTTACTAGTTACAACAGAAAAATAACAGTATCCTCACAGAGAGTTAAAACTGCTTCTATTTTTATTTTGATGATATGAGCATAGCTTGAATAATGATTCTGTTGAACTTGCTTTGAAAGGCAACTCCATTGCCAGCTTCTTTCTCTCTGTCATTGTCTTCACCTCTAACTTCTTAAATACTGTCATTTTCTTCTGAGTCAACATGGTAGAGAATCTGAGTCTTTGATGTCTTGCCTTTCATTTCCAATTATTTTACATGTTTTTCCAACAGGGAATGTTGTATTCTGGTCATGTAATAAATATGAATACTAATTTATAAGTTTATTTCATTATTTATAATTATAGTACATATCCTGATAATGCATTTTTCAGCATGCATCCAATTTCTTTAGTATGTTCTTTGTCAGAAATCTTAATTTTATTTCATTGAAATTATTTTTTCACTTGATTTGCTTTCAATGCTACATTTCCTTCAAAATATTTTCAATTGTTTTTTGACTTACAGAACAATATTCAAAAGTAAGACTCAAACATAAAAGACACTGTAGGAAAATGATTGAGGCAAGTGAAGAAAGGCCAAGAAAGTCTAACATTGTGTGCAACTTTGTGATGTTTTTCTTATTTCCAAACATCATAGATATAGTAAGTAAATTTCAAATAGTTTCCATGTAATTCTGAAATTCTTTCAGTTGTATTTTATGTATAACTCAAGCTTGCTTTCTTTTTTCCACAGATTATTTTATTTAAAATATTGCACTAAATTTGAGGGAAATAAATTAAATTTTTGCCACATAAAGTTTAGTCAAGAGTTTTGAGAAATATCCATGTTCTATAAAGTATAAGCACATTTTGATAGGTCAAATTTTATTAATTCTTTTAATTTTTCCTGTGATATTA
Organism: Mirza zaza; assembly: GCA_008750895.1. Lineage (NCBI taxonomy): Eukaryota > Metazoa > Chordata > Mammalia > Primates > Cheirogaleidae > Mirza > Mirza zaza. The sequence goes on from VSMD01005520.1 coordinate 35,805, forward strand.
TAGCTTTTGTGCAGAATTCCCTTAGCCTCTATGAGATACATCTATTTTGAGTTTCTTTCCATTATGGACTTTATCATATGGTATGATAAGTAGATTGACACATTTGTCTTCCTTGTCAGATTACTAACACCTTGAAGGTAAGGACAATGTTCTCATTTTCATTGCATGCTCAGTTTTTGTCATAGCAAATCATGGAAGACATATTAACCTCATGTTAATGTACCTTAATCTAAACACAGGATACATATTAATATATAGATGATGTAAAGATATGCAATGAATGTCATAATGTTTTTTCTCTGACATACCATGACTCTTAATCTATTATACTAAGCCTTGAGATGAGGCAAAATTCATTGATTGAGAAGGAATATTCAAAGAGAAGCAAGAATGATGAATTAGGTCAAATAAAACTAAACCCACTTACTTATAATCAAAGGCTAGCCCTGTCTGTAATTTCACCCTTATATTTTTTCTAAATGTATTTTTTTTTGCATAATAGACAGCACAGATGTTAGTAACTTTCATGTAGCATAACTCAAGGGACCATTATTCACATTGTTTCCTGTGAACATGAAATAAAATTGAGCCAAGAAATAGCCCTTTGTAATTATTGAGAATAATATCATGCTAGTATAAATTTTCTTACTGACAAGACAAAAAGTGACACAAATACCAAAGAGATTTAAGAAATATTCACGAGATTTATACAGGAGTAAGTATAATTCAACATATTGTATATAAATTAAAAGTAACTTTTATTAATGATAAGAGAATATAAGTACAAACATTAAACACTATTTTTTACTCCTATTTTTACAATCATTGCTTAATATGTTATGGACCCAAAATGAGTTTAAACAAATAAATAATAAATATAGTTAAAAAATACTAGCTTCTATTTTTCACAAAATCATACATTATATGCAATAGGGATTTTAATTTGAGTGGTTTTTACTTCCAAAAGGAGCTAAATGGTATGTATTTCTAATGAAAAGAGAAAAAAGCATGAGAATTTCTCTTTTCCTCAGTTATTACTAACTCTTTATAAATTAGTCCTCTGAAAACATTCAATATCTTTTTAGTTTTAATGCATTTCCAAAAACTGTATGCTTTCCAAAAATAAAGGAGAAATTTCATTACACAGGAATGGTGTTAAATATTTAGTGTGTTTACTGTTGCAACGTATTATGGATTATTTAGTTATCTAAATAGTAATATTAATAGGTACATACAAATTAAGACATATCCAAAATCTTATATGTTACTCTATCATTCAATGTAAAGGTAATTTGTACAGAAATCATGTGTTCAGAGTAATCTGCCACAGAATATTCAGTGACAAAGGTTTGTTTTATCCATGTGAATGTGGCCTTTTTTTGTATTTCAGCATATTATGGGGGTACAAATTTTAAGGTTTCAATAAATGCCCTTTCCCCCCTCCCCACACAAGTCTGAGTTTCCAGCGTAACCATCCCCCAGATGGTGCACATCTCACTCATTATGTATGTATATACCCTCCTCTCCACCCCCTCCCACCTGCCCAATACCCTATTACTGTAGTTCTTATGTGTCCACTTAGGTGTTGCTCAGTTAATACCAGTTTGCTGGTGAGTATATGTGATGTTTGTTTTTCCATTCTTGGGATACTTCACTTAGTAGTATGGGTTCCAGCTCTATCCAGGAAAATACAAGATTTACTATATCACCATTGTTTCTTAGAGTTGAATAGTACTCCATGGTATACATATGCAACATATTTTTAATCCACTCATGTATTGATGGGCACTTGTGTTGTTTCCACAGCTTTGCAATTGTGAATTGTGCTGCCATAAACATTCCAGTGCGGGTGTCTTTTTTGCAGATTGTCCTTTATTCTTTTCAGTAGATGCCCAGTAGTGGGACTGCTGGATCAAATGGTAGATCCACTTGTATCGCTTTAAGATCTCCATATTGCTTTCCATAGAGGTTGAACTAGTTTGCAGTCCCACCAGCAGTGTAGGAGTGTTCCTCTCTCTCCGCATCCATGTCAGCATTTATTGTTTGGGGACTTTTTGATAAAGGTCATTTTCACTGGAGTTAAGTGATATCTCATTGTGGTTTTGATTTGCATTTCCCTGATGATTAGAGATGTTCAGCATTTTTTCATATGTTTGTTGGCCATTCTTCTGTCTTCTTTAGAAAAGTTTCTGTTCAAGTCCTTTGCCCACTTTTTAATAGGGTTGATTTTTTCTTGCTGATTTTCGTGAGTTCTAAGGATATTCTAGTTATCAGGCCCTTATCAGATGTGTAGGAAGCAAAAATTTTCTCCCATTCTGTAGGTTGTCTGTTTACTTTCATGACTGTTTCTTTGGCCGTGCAGAAGCTTTTTACTTTGATCATGTCCCATTTATTTATTTTTGTTGCTGTTGTGATTGCCTTTGGGGTCTTCTTTATAAATGTTTTGCCTAGGCCGATGTCTAGGACAGTGTTTCCAACATTTTCCTCTAGAATTCTAATAGTTTCATACCTTAGGTTTAAGTCTGTTATCCAGCGTGAGTTGATTTTTGTGAGAGGTGAAAGGTGTGGGTCCTGCTTCAGCCTTCTAGAGGTGGCTATCCAGTTTTCCCAGCACCATTTATTGAAAAGGGATTCTTTTCCCCAGCGTATGTTTTTGTCTGCTTTGCCAAAGATTAGATGGCTATATGAGGATGGTTTTATATCAGGATTCTCAGATCTGTTCCACTGGTCAATATTCCTATTTTTGTGCCAATACAAGGTTGATTTAATTATTACAGCTTTGTAGTATAGTTTGATATCTGGCATATTAATACCTCCCATTTTGTTTTTGTTGCCTAGAATTGCTTTTGATATTCGGGGTCTTCTTTGGTTCCATACGAAGCGTAAAAATTATTTTTTCTATATCTGTGAAGAATGATGATGGGATTTTAATAGGTATTGCATTGAATCTGTAGATCAGTTTGGGTAGTATAGACATTTTAATGATGTTGAGTCTGCCGCCCCATGAGCATGGTATGGATTTCCATCTGTTTACATCCTCTGCTATTTCCTTCCTCAGTGTTTCATAGTTCTCCCTGTAGAAGTCTTTTGGTAATGATGTTGAGTCTGCCGCCCCATGAGCATGGTATGGATTTCCATCTGTTTACATCCTCTGCTATTTCTTTCCTCAGTGTTTCATAGTTCTCCCTGTAGAGGTCTTTTACCTCCTTGGTTAAGTATACTCCTAGGTACTTTAATTTCTTTGTTGCTATTGTGAAAGGATTTGAGCCTTTGATTTGGTTCTTAATTTGATTGTTGTTGGCGTATATGAATGCCTCTGCTTTCTGTGTATTGATTTTGTATCCTGAGACTTTACTAAATTCATTTATCAATTCCAGGAGTTTCTTGGTTGAATCCTTAAGGTTTTAGAAATATAATATCATATCATCAGCAAAGAGTGAAAGTTTGATCTCTTCTGCCCCTATTTGGATACCTTTAATTCCACTTCCTGTCTGATTGCTGTAGCCAGGACTTCCAGCACTATGTTGAATAGAAGTGGAGATAGTGGGCAGCCTTGTCTGGTTCCAGTTCTAAGCCTTTAAATCCTGATAGTTGTTTGCCTTTATCACAAAAGACTGAATTCCAATGAGGATGATGACTGTTTAAAATGCGTCTTTTTGAGGTGGTCATTCAGAGATAATATGCACAGCTGTGTTTTCTGTGTTTTCACAAGCCAAGCAATGTCTCAAATGTCTTTTACTTGGTGCAGTTCATTTTTAATTATACAGGAGTGCTAGAAGAGTATGGTAATCTGTATTTTTGTTATTTTACAGATTTGCATACCACATGGCATTTGAGAGGATGAAAGCAAAATAATTATTTAAATTTTAAAAAGAAATACATTTTCCCTATGCCCACATTGCACTATAATTTCAGTGGTATAAAAATACACAAAATTGGTGACATAGCAGGAAAGTTTATATTTCACTAGTGTCTACATTTAATATGGAGAAATTTATGCTCATTATATATTCACCTTCTCTTAGCCCACAATTGTGATCTCAAGGGATACTATCTAGCCAACAAAGAGAAAGATAACTTGATTGAGGTTGACAATGATTCTCCAGGATATGCTAGCACTTGCCGGGAATGGAATGCTGCAGGTTTTCACTCAAAAAGGAATTCCTCCAAGTGGTCAGAACTTCCAGAAGTACTTAGCATTGTTCAGTTTTCCTGAATGGATAGACTTAATGAAAGATCTGTATCTCTTCCAATGTAATGATTGCTAGATAATAAGTGACTTAGATACTGAAGTTGTTTAAATGAAGAAATTAAGAGTCAGCTTGGAAATAAACCTTTCAGAAAAACCCAGAGCTAGAAATATTTTTGAATGATTACTGGAAGATTAGCACTACTGTCAACATTATTATTGTTACTATTATGGACAGGATGCCCAATTGGGCTGCAAATGACAGTGATTATGTTTACTATCAAAAAAAGACTACTTATTAAACAAGTGAAGAAATTATTACTGAAGTTTCAGAAATGGAGGAAATTCATCAGTTTGACAGCATGAACTTTCCATAACTGAAACTGACAAAAGTATATGTCTGGCAAAAACAAAACAAAACAGAACAAAACAAACAAATAAAAAAACGAGGAATCAAGTACAATGGAATTTACCCTTCTAAACAAGCACCTTTATATCCAGAAACACCTTGCCTTATATAACAAAAGAATCTCATATTAAAAATTCAGTTATATGGTCAGTTATAATGAGACCACGCCTTGTGAGAGTTGGCAGGTGTTTTTCAGGATTCAGAATATTCTCTGAAGCAATGTCCCTTAATAAAGATAAATGGACCAGAATCATATAGAGACATTTCTCAGGATCACGCTTAATAGGCCATAAAGTTTTATTTCCTATACTGTGACATAGTTAGCTAGTGGTCTTAAAAAGGACTTTCTAAAGGAGCATTCATCTGCCCCAGTCAGCTCGAATAAAAGGTGAAGGCAAGAAGTTGAGAAGAGATGTGATACACGCTCCCTAGAGTTTTGTGACTTACAAATATGAGGACTAAATTTTCCTTGTATGTTGCATGGAATAACTTTCCCATTTTATTCTATTTCAAATAAAATATGTTTTATATGTTACTTCTTCTCTTTCTTCACTATGTAATACAGAGAAAGGATTGTGTTTCCATTTGTTTCTAAAGCTCTTGAGTAGCAAGACAGAATAAGAAGAAATTTGACTGTACTGACGGCTCTAAAGAACTCTGACTACAGTGTCTGAAAGTGACTTCCAGTTATCTCCTACAGGGAAAAAGAATGAGTGTACAATATGCACTATGTTAGAAGGTGCTTTTTGGATAGAGGGGAATAACGTCATGTGCGTGTCTATACAAATCACTTAATTTGGATTTTGTTTTATTTTCAATCTCCTGCACTAGACAAGAAGCTCAGGAAAGAAAGAAACCCTGTCTGCATTGTTCATTGTGGCAGCTGAGTCCATAGAGCAGTGTCCAGTGTTTGATAAATATATTTAATAAATAAATATATCTAGTAAATTCATGTAAAACCATACATTTTTATTTCTCCTAAAAGTTACCCCATCATGCCTCTAATCCTGTTTTTCTAAGATTGTTTAATAATATTCTGCAATAGAAAGAACTCTATTCTATCTCTGTGAACATAAAAAGAAATTTAACTTCCCTTTGTACTAATTTGTTCAGTTGCAAAAGGGGATAACACCCTGCCTCAAGCTCAGATATGTGACACTAATCTTTAAACTCTGAAGGTATGGTCCCTAACCCTTAGGTTGCAAAGGACCAGGTACTAGTCTGTGGCGTGTTAGGAACCAGGCCACAGAGCAGGTGGTAAGCAGAGCTAATGAAGCTACATCTGTATTTACATCCACTCCCCAAGGTTCACATGACAGCCTGAGCTCTGCCTTCTGTCAGAGCAGCGGGGATATTAAGATTATAGGATTGTTAGGACTATAGGATCTATGAGTTTTGCCTAAGTTTCCAAGGTTGGTAAGTCCAAGAGCTGGATTTCAAGACTACGTGTATGGACGCAAATGGAGAGCTAAAACTCTCCCCTTGCTACCTTTACCAGTTTATATGAAGTGAAGAAAGAGTGGCATATTTATACTATTTTTGTATATTGTAAACCATTGATTTTGCCATGTGAATATTTTCAAAAATCACCAAATAAATCAAAAGAGGAAAAAAGAAGACCTTTGTCAACAAAGAGTTTAAATTTGATTCATTAAGCACTGTGGAGGCACTGAAGAGTTTTTGTTTTGTTAGTAACATAATTAAATTTATATTTTAGAAAAATCACTATAATAATACCTTTTAGGGTGGCTTGGAGAGAGTTAAAGAAAAATAATTTCCTTGATGAGCTTACATGATAACCCTGGCAACATATGTGTAAATAATTATACTACAACATGTTTAGGTTTTGTGATGAAAGGGAGTTTTTGGTAATATTTATCTGAAAAATTAGAGGACTAGTTTTTCATTTGGAGTTTTAAAGACTAGCTCTTTCTAAATCTTACAAGTAACCACAATTCATAGTTAACTTATATCAACTATGCTTTGTGTTTATATACTTTGCTTTAGAATATGTGAAAGAAGTGTTTTATATATTAAATGTGATGTATATAAACACACCCATATATACAGTCTATATACACAAACATAAATATACAGGAAGGATATTAAATATTTTTCCCGATAAAATAAATAAGTATACCTTGAGCTCATTTTATGATCTTTTTAAAATTACATATAAATTATGTATTTTTAATCACTAATAAAGAAGAGATAGAAGTCTTTTTAAATAACTAACATATAAATAATTACAAATCTTTAAGAAAAATTGTTTTCCACAGTCATGTATAGATAACTATCATAATGGCTTATGCAATAATTGTAGTTATTTGAATTATGTATCTAATAATTACATGTAGAAATTTTCTTTAAAATATCAAGCCCCTTTGAAACTCCATAATCATTCATAATATGTTACATATGATGTTAAAATTCATATAGACAGTAAAAGAGCATTTAGATAGCAAATGAAGTACTTCATTCTTTCATAGGCCAGATCTGGAAGAAATCTCTTTCATCTCTTTTCATATCAATTTTCTCTATCCTATGATCCATAATTTGATTGCAGAATTTGCAATTGCATAAAATTGCTTCAGTTTTTTAAAATAATAAATGAATGTATTTATTTTTAATATGAAAAAGATTAATAATTGTTATTATTTTTGAGTAATTTCTAAAAATAATTCAAAATCAGCAATGGAATTACTTATCATAATGATTGTAGGCATTTATAAATTTTTTTTGCATTTAAAAGTCTGTATTTATGAAAGCTCATTGAAAGTATCTTTGTATTTAAATATTTTTTTCTCTAGTGTTCTAGCACCTGAACATGAGAAATAAGAATAATGTTTCAATATCTCCTTATTGATATCTCTGACAAAAATCATAAGTAATATTTTATTAGATTTTGCAGTTTATACTTTTTGTATTGATTCATTTGAACCTTAGAAGTGTTTAGAACAGAATATTTTTATCCTAATATTATTACTGATGATAATTTACATTTTGGCTTACAATATAAAAATTCAAAATAGAATAAAAAGGCAATGTTTTTCCAATGGTATTGCCAGAATTATTGCAAGAGGACAAATGAGAACGTGCAAAACAGAATTCTAAACATATTATCCTGAAGTATTTTCAGTTAAATGAAAATTAAAATGAAATAATTAAAACATTTTTCTTGTGTGTATTGAGTCTAAATAATGAAGAATTAAGATTTGTTTTGATTGTTTGAAAAACAAAAAAATATATACTAACAGAAGACTATGAACATGAGTTGTAAAGAAGAGGAGTGATTGAGGAACCACTGCAAAATAAAAAATGGGCAAGGTGTTCATGAGATGTGATTACGTTGTTGTAGGCACAATTCTAAGATCACTGTCAATGACACATGCCATTGTATAATATAAATATTGTAGAAAATTCTCCTCCTGGCTTTGAAGAAATCAGCAGCTGTGTTGTGAGAGGTCCACTTGGCTAGGACCTAATGGTAGGCTCTAGATCCTGTGAGTGAACCTTAGCCAATAGCCTTCAAGAAAATAAGGACGTCCTACAACTACAAGCAACTGAATTCTGCCAACTACCTGAATAATCTTGAAAGAGGATCTTGTCTTATTCCACTTAGGGTTACTATAACAATACTTGACACTGGGTAGTTTATAAAGAAAAAAGGTTTATTTGGCTCATGATTCTGGTGGCTAGAAAGTTCAGGATTGGGCATCTGCATCTGGTGAAGCCCTCAGGCTGCTTCTTCCACTTTCCACAGAGTTGAAGCAGCCTGTGTATATGCTTATACCAGCATCACCATAAATAAGTTAGTAATGCATTGGACTATGATATCATTAGGTGATAGAAATTTTTTAGCTCTCATTATAATCTTATAGAACCACTGTTGTATATACAATCCATCATAGAACAAAGCATTATGGGCTACATGACTACATATAAGTCAGTATGAATTCACTTAATAGATGATTAGTCTTAAGAAAGTGGCTATTTGAGATGACCCAAGTCTTGCTACTTAAAGAGTAATCCACAGATCACTAGCATCAGTATCACATGGAGATTGGAAGAAATACAACATCTTGGGCCCCAGCATGATTCTCTGAAGAAGAAACTTTATTTTTCCAAGATCTCTGGGTTATTTGTATGTACATAATATTTTGATAAGCACTGGACTAGAAGATACTGTATAATAGAGAAATAATCTGAATGATGATACTGTGATATCGAGCTCTGGGGACCATATGTAAGGAACAAAGACAGAGATTAGTGTTAAATAAAATTTGTAGGAGGTCATTGATTTAAGCCTGGCTCCTGCACTGTCCTCAACAGACCAAACAAATAAGGAGTTTAATCACAGTAGGTGAGATTTGGGTAACTACAGGATAATCTGTAACCAACTAACTAATCATGCCACAAACAAGTTGTCTCTGTATCTCACATTTTCTGTAAATGCTGTCAGATCAGGCTGTTAGCTGTATTTCTCAGTACCTGTTTTAGTTCTGAGAGATGTCTGATTCATGAATCATTTTTGCTTTGTTTCATGTTGTTTTAAATTGCTCCAAAAATCTGTAGTGAATTTAATTGGTGAAATGATTTTTTCTTCCTTTTAATAGTAACAAAACAATGGGAGTGTACTTTTCTTCTCAGCAGTTTTTCTTAGCATTTATCTGATGTAAAGACATTATTTTATAGTGGATTTTATAATTACTGGATTTGAAAAGCTGAGCATTTATAATGTTTCTGGCATTGTAGCATGAGGCACTTTAGGGATTCCCTCCCAGTGAAACTGATGAACATTATGAAACAACCACCACCATTTAAAGTTAATGGCCATAAAGACATAGTGCCAATGAATAAATATTTATTTGAAAAAGTCTACTAAAAGTTAGTAAGAACTTTGAGTCTATGGTGTTTGAACCAAGATTGGCACTATCTCTACTTCTCCCAGTTTAGTGCAGTGGAAACTCCATTTTAGGCTGATATAGCCAAAATATGGGTTCCCTCTCCCTGCAGACTGCAGTCAGAGGGATATTCTCCCAGGAAGGTAGGATATCACAATCTCTCACCCTGTCCCAAGCTACATAATGCTGAAGGCAAGCTCCTGATCAGTACAGTCCAGGGGTGGAGACCCCTTCAGCCCACTCCCTACCTATGGGACAGAGGCTCTATCTTGGGTATAGCACTGCTGAATACACTGGAGCCCCGAATAACATTTCCCCAGCTTTTGTAACAGAGCTTACATGCTTGGAGAGGCAAGCCAAGGAGACCTAGGGATGCTGCTACCATGTTCTCAGTTTCTAAAATGGAGATGTCACTCTGAGAGAAGCATGACATACCTACTGCCAGCATCAGAGCATGTTCAGAGATTTTTACCTGGGGAAGAAGCAGGGTATAGAACATAGATTCCAAATCCCTACCAACTATATCTAATGGATATCTATGGAAGACTGTACCAACAATAGCAGAATACATACTTCTCAAACGCACAAGAAAAAATCATGAGACTAGACCGTATATATGACAAAGAAAACAAATATCAATACACTAAAAGAATAGAAATAATAAGTATGTTCTCCAAACACACTGGAATGAAATTAGAAATCAATACAGGATACTTATAAATATGTAGAAATAAAAATTAAACAACATACTCCTAAATAATGAATAGTTCAAAGAAGAAATCACAAGATAAATTAGAAAATACTTTGAGTTGAATGGAAATGAAGACACAGTATGGCAAAGGGATACAGCTAAAGCAGTGCTTAAAAGAAAACTTATGGCTACCTATGTCAATACTGAAAAAGAAGGAAGGTCTCAAATCAATAACCTAAACTTCAACCCATGAAAGTAGAAAAATAAGACCAAATTAAACCCAAAGCTAGCAGAAGAAAGGAAAAAATAAAGATTAAAGCAGAAATTAATGAAACAGAAAATAGAAACAGTAGATAAAATCAATAAAATCAAAAGTATGTTGTTTGAAAAAAATTAAAAATTAACAAACTTTTAGCTAGATTGACCAAGAACAAACAAAAGAAAATTTAAATCAACAGAGTTAAACATGAAAAAGATTATATGATTATCTCAATATGTGTAGAAAAAACATTCCAAAAATTTAGCACACTTTGTGATTAAAGACTCTCTACAAACTAGGCATAGAAAGAACATATCTCAAGATTATAAAAGCCATAAATGGCAAACTCACAGCCAACGTCATATTAAACATGGAAAAGTCAAAAGCATTCACCCTAAAAACTGGAACAAGACAAAGGATGTCCACTGTCACCACTTCTATTTGACATAGTACTGGAAGTTCTAGCCAGAGCAATCAGGCAAGAGAAAGAAATAGAGTGTATCTAAATTGGAAAAAAGGAGGCCAAACTATCATTTATTGCTGAGAATATGATTTTGTATCTAGAAAACCCAATAACTAAACTAAGAGACTCTTGAAATTGATAAACAAATTCAATAAAGTCTCGGGTTACAAATCGATGTACACTGATCAGTAGCATTCCTATACACCAATAACAGTCAAGATGAAAGTCAAATTAAAGACACAATATCATTCACAATAGCTGCAAAGAAAATAAATACCTAGGAATATACTTAACCAAGGATGTTAAAGATCTCTACAAAGAGAACTAAAAAACACTGAGGAAAGAGATCAGAGATGACACAAACATATGGAAAACCCTATCATGCTCATGGATCAGTAGAATCAACATTGTTAAAATGTCCATACTACCTAAAATGATTTACAGATTCAATACAATCCCCATCAAAATATCGACAGCATATTTCACAGATCTAGAAAAAATAATTGTGCACTTCATTTGGAACCAGAAAAGAGCCTGAATAGGAAAAGCAATCTAAAGCAAAAAGAATAAATCTGGAGGAATCATGTTATCAGACTTCAAAGCATACACAAGGCTATAGTAACTAAAACAGCATATTATTGGCAAAAAAATACAGACATAGACCAAAATATAGAACCCAGATATAAAACAATCCATACAGCCAACTGATCTTTGACAAAGCAGACAACAATATATAAAAGAAAAAGAAGACCTATTCAATAAATGGTGCTGGGAAAATTAGATAGCCACATACTGAAGAATGAAACAAGATCCATATCTCTCATCACTCACAAAAACTAATTCAAGATGGATAAAAGACTTAAATGTAGGCCGGGCGCGGTGGCTCAAGCCTGTAATCCTAGCTCTCTGGGACGCCGAGGTGGGCGGATCGTTTGAGCTCAGGAGTTCAAGACCAGCCTGAGCAAGAGCGAGACCCCATCTCTACTATAAATAGAAAGAAATTAATTGGCCAACTAATATATATAGAAAAAATTAGCCGGGCATTGTGGCACATGCCTGTAGTCCCAGCTACTTGGGAGGCTGAGGCAGCAGGATTGCTTGAGCCCAGGAGTTTGAGGTTGCTGTGAGCTAGGCTGACGCCACGGCACTCACTCTAGCCTGGGCAATAAAGTGAGACTCTGTCTCAAAAA